>MU223960.1:227272-259197 GCA_018584345.1 Thuja plicata | reverse complement strand
GTAGTGTATATATTCTACTCTTCGGTGATTGTCAAATGATCAACCTTATACAATATAAATACCTAGGTATTTATATTGTATAAGGTTGATCATTTGACAATCACCGAAGAGTAGAATATATACACTACATATCAGTACATACCTACAATGATCTCATATTGTTATATAAGTATAATTGAATAAATCCAAGTGCAAATTGATACACACACACACACACACACACAAGTATCTATAGTCAAGGCGAATCAATATTTATTCTATATATTCGTGTTATCATTTTAGTTGCTCTCCAAATTGATAAGTTGATTATTATCTTACATTGTTATGGATTTGATAGATTGCTGCCCTAAGTACAGAATTTGCTTGAAAAAAAGGAAAAAAATCAGAGAAAGTACACATGCAATCTAGCAACTACAAACAAAAGAAAGGACTTAAATAAAGGTACCTCCTTTCAAACCTTGTTCAGATATTGGAGACAAATATCTTATTATTGCATTCATAATTAACACTTATGTCGTTCTCAAAGTATTGATCTGATTTTAAACTTTCAAATTCAGAAAATTGATCTTTACATTGAACATTTCAAATGAATGCAATCAGCAAGTATTCCTTTAGAGGTTACATATTTCAGTAAAGAATACTGAGAAAATACACAATGCTGAAAGTAATAAAAGAGCATTAGAGAAATCAGGGATCTAAGCATTGCCTTAGAGAGGTCTTTAAGTATGTTGATAATCTGACATCTGTATCTTCATATCTTCTTCTTTGTCTTAATCTTAAAATCTCCTTGTAGTTGTTATTCTGCATCATGAAGATGGAAGAGTAGTTAGATCCAAGATTGGATCTAAACAATGCATAAATCCCTAAGAGCAACATGCTGCAATCAACACTTTCAGAACTGCATATTTACTAAGCAAACATCAAATGCAATAACAAGGTACACATCTGCAATAACTAAACTAAGTATCAAAGGGACATAGTTTTATCAAACCTTTTACTACATGTAGTTGTTATCCCGCATTAGAAAGAGATTATTAATGAAGAAGCAGAGCAATCCCTATGTTAGGTCAATAAGTCCAATTAGCAAACCCACATTCATACATAAATGTTATCCCAGATAACATTTACATGCAAAAATGGATTCACTAATTGAATCCATCAATCTAACATAGGGACTCAGAGCTGATTGTATGCAAGTGAGAGGTCTGCAAATTCTAAAGTATGTTATGCAGAAGGGAAAATGGGATAAAACAGAGTGATAACAATGTTGTTCTAAAAAGATACATGTGAAATGAAATGATGCAAAGTGTTCCTAAATGAAGGATGTGGCAGAAAATAAAGAAGTAGATTTGCAAGGAAATGAGGTAATACTGTACCCTTTCAATATACAAAGCATGCATGAGATACCATATAATCTTTATGTTGAAACAACAAGATAATTCAGAAAGGAAACAGAAGGAAGTAATGATATTCACTTTATAACAGTAAAGTATCCACAAGATGAAATATTAGTGTTGTTGTTATAAGAGATAGGTGTGCTAAAAGAAATACAGTGCAAGAGATTCACGAGAAATGCTGTTATCAAGTACAATAAAAGAGGAAGGAAGACAAAAAAAGAGATTGTTTTGAATACTAATACTGTTTGCTTCATGTGTAGATTAAAGACTAACTAGAACACACAATCCTTATGATGTATGCAGGAAGGTTAAATGTTTGAAATGTGCTTTATGTTATGAATTTCACCCATGGGAGTCACGAGCCCGTGCTTGAACCCCATGGGTGATAGTTCAATATGCTGAAAAGATGCTAAAAAATCAAGTACATAAACATATTTTGTTGCTGAAAATGGAAATATGTGCTATGATTCTTGTTACAACTGGAATGTTGATCTACAACAGAGTTATCAAAAGGTTGTAAACAACCAGGCTATCTTTCAAGAAGAAGTTGATACAAGTAAAGATGGGTGTTCTTGATTGGGATAGTGTACAAAGTAAAATTGCAGATCCAAATTAGCAAAAAAGATAAAAAAATGCTGTTACAAAACAGAGTGCTACAAGGAAAGGAATCACTTGCAATTAGAACAATGGTTACAGATTCAACAAAGAGCAATGTTGTTGTTTATGGTATTATTCATCATCAAGTGCTAGTCTATATTGGAATGGATAAGTATGGCAAAACTGTACAGTTAAAAGAAAAATGAACATGTGCAAAAGATAGCAAAAATACATTTTAAGGGAAAAAGAGTTCATTTTCAAAATAGTGAAGCATTGTTTCAAGGCATTTTGTCGAATGTATATGTTCATAAACAGGAGAAGAGAAAGCGAGTTTGAGTTACAACATTATTTCAAGCTGTATGTAAGTGTGTCGAGAAGTAAAGCTACAGGAATTTTAAAAAAAAGGGAGCCCAAGTTCAACAATGAATTCACCTTTGGGGTTTTGGGGCCCCTTCAAAACCTGTTTTTTCCGTAATAAAAAACAATGAATTCACCTTCATTACCAGCAGTGCCAAATGTCCAATAATAATGAAATCAAGCTAAGAATATGATAAGTTCTGTCAAATATAAAAGATATGAAGACAAACAGTGAACATCAAGTTAAAGACTCAGCCTAAATAGTAAAAAAACAGTCAACCTGTATATAGCTGTGCATTACATGGATACAAGTATCATAGATTTCTGAGGTTTTACAACTCGATAGCAACAGAAATCAAATTATAATGCAGAGATAGAAAGAAGTAAATCTTGTTTGTTAGCTTTAGCACTCAGATTCAACAACAAAGTGAAATGGTTAATGGAGATTGTATAACAAAGAAGCCGACAAGATGTAATCATTTCCAACATGCAGATTGAAGCAGAATAAAAGCCCAAATTCATTTCTCAGTTAGAATGACAGACATGGTGGAGTCAACAAAGCATAAAAAACAAAACCCAGATTTATTTGCAAAAAATAATGAATACCCAGATTGAGATAACCATCAAAATCAACTACTACAACAAGTTCAAGCAAAGAAATAAATGTAAAAGAAAGAATAACTTATCTATATGATGTAAAGCAGTGGAGGCCGAGTCCAAGAAGGAGCCCGAGTTCGAGCAAGGATGCATGGACAAAGCCAAACCATTCCTCATGCAAGTTCCAGTTAAAAAACCCGCGGTGGAAGGACTAATGAAGGGCCCGAGTTCTTCAAATAGTTAACTCCAAGTAAGAAGCCCGAGCTTCTTGTCCAAATATAGATAAAAGTGCAATCACTACTCCAAAAACCAAGTTCAAACAAAGATAGATTCACAACACCATACTTTATAGCATGGAAGTCAAAGATAATATCTTGGAGGCTGAGTTTCATGTAACAAATAACTCATGTTTCTTTCAGTCAAGCCGTGAGTTTTAACAGCAGCTGCAGCCCGTGCTCAAATCACAGTCAGATGCGAGTTCACCAAAGAAATATAACTTCAGATTGACGCCAGTAGGAGTGAATGGTACCAGCAGATCATAGAAGGAGCTCCAGATTTTCACAGCATGACAACACCATGAACTTAGGATTTCAAATCCCTAAACACTTTCTTTCCAAATGCAGATTTGCCGAAAGAATGCGAAGATAATGCAATATGCCAGGTTTTGGAAATTTTGAAGTCCGGTGACAGGGAGAGTAAAAGCTTTGACAAACTACAGTGTACAACGACTTTACTCAACATGCCATGACACCTTATGCTATGTACAAAGATTAGAGATATTTTGATAGGTCATGTTGACCATATAATAGGCTATCAAATTGGGTTAGGGTTTTGTTAAAGTGGAGTTATGCCTTAGGGGTTTTTTCTTAAATATAACTTGGACATTTAAATATATTCTTTGATGTAATAAAGATATATTTAAAATTACCAATAATAGGGGCTAATTTCTAGGAGCTGGATGTGAAGTTGTTTTAGTGTTTATTTTATAGCTAAGTTTAAGTTTTGCTAGGAGTTCCTCTAGAGTTGTTTCATTTTCAAAATTAGCCTTTAGGGCTTAATTTTAGGCATCAATTGTGCCTTAAAATTAGGGATTGGGCTAAAATTTTGGAAGGGCTTTTTGAAAGCTACTTTGTAAGCATCTGTTAGGGGGGGTTCTCATTTTCAAGATTGGCCTTGGGGGCTATATATTGGAGTTTCTTATTCATTGTAAAGGGTTCAGAATTTTGGGATTTTGAGGTATTAGTGAACACATTTGTTTCTTTGCCCATTTTCTTGGTATTTTGTAACCATTATGCAAATTTGAGAGATAATAAAGCTAGACTTACTATTCATACCTATTTTCTGAGTATTGCATCTATCCTTTTTTCAAGTTTTTCTGCATTTAAGAGTTTATCCATTTTTAAGCACAGATTAGTGAATTACTACAAATTCCTATTCTAGGTTTAAGAGTTTTAACCTTTTGCAGAAAGTTATCTGTTTGTTGGTTGAATTCTTGTTATTAGTGGTATCAAACCCTAATTAGGTATTGTAAACCATCCTAGGTGTTGAGAAGTGAAATCATTTGCATAACTTAGTAATGTATGTTTGGTGAGTACAGTCTTGCAATTTCTGATAGATCTGCATTCATCTTTGGTGTATCACCTTTCCTAATTAATTTTTCTTCTTTTTCCAAGTTCTCTTTCCCTCTTTTCCCAAAACCACAAAATTTAGTATTAGGTGATATTTCAAATCCAATAGGAACCGCCCTAGAATCTGAAGATTCATTCTCTAATTCACCTAGGAGAATGTTTCCATGTTTCAACATAATGGCTAGATTATGCATCTACCTATAGGCGCAATCCTAATTGACAACAGTTTTTGGCACGCCCAGTGGGACTCAACTGCTTCACAGTTCTTTCGAATAATTATTTCTTATTACTGTTATTGGTGTGAGCATCAGTATTTCTGTCTTTTTGAAGGTATTTTACCAGCACCTGGTGACTCTGTTCTGAAAGTTTATTGCAGATCCGGTAGCAGATTTATCTTAATGAGAAGGACTCCTACAAGAGCAAACAACGAAGGATTCTTTTATCAAGAGCTTCAACCCAATAGAAGAGGTAGCAGATCAGCAAGAAGAAGCAGAGCATCTCAAGCTGCAGAAGAATCATCTTCTTTTCTCAGGGAGTCTAATTTTTCATTATTCAAAAATCCTATCTTTGAAGATCAAGTTGCCATTTCCGAAAGCCATGAGGTAATCATTGAAGATTTCAGTTTTCCTAAAGATTTAAGCGTGCTTGATAATTCTAGATCAGAATTACCTGTTCTTGAAGAAAGAACAAAGGATCATTTCGCTGCTGTAGCATCCACAAGTGGTACTGCTACCCCGAGATTGAAAACATATCAAAGAAAGGTAACTCAATCTAACAAATTTATTGTACCTCCTGTAATTCAGCAACAAGTGCCACCAGTACAGACGGCTTAGAATTTTCCATTTGTGGCTTTTGATACTGGCATCCCATTACAAATTGTTGTTCATCATGATATTCCACCAACAACACTAAAAGGTTTGACGTATTTCAATGGTGAGGGTCATATTTCAACAATAGAGCATATTAAAGATATTGCTACTTTATGTGGACATCAAGTTACTCATGATGATGTAGCTTTGAAACTGTTAGCAACTTCACTTAAGGGTAAAGCGTTAATCTGGTTTAGAAGTCTGCCAGTTAATTCTATTAGCACATGGGATGAATTGGGTACTGTATTAATCAGTAAGTTTGAAGATAGATAAGATAATTTCTCTTTGGTTGAGCAGTTAACTACTATTAAAAGAGATATTAATGAGCATATTTCAAATTTCAACTTTCGTTTCCAACGAACTTGGGACAAAATTCCAAGATCCGTTAGGCCATCTAATGAGTATGCATTTCTTTTTTTTTTAAGCATTTTACCTTGATATTGCACTTATGATACAGTCTATGGGAGGTAATACTTTACCTGCTACTTATGATGTTGCTGCCAGAGCTGAGAACAGTTTGATACAGGCTAGAAAGTTACCTCCAAGGCCTCCAATGCCTTATTGTGCGAAAATACAACCAGTTGGACCAGTGGTCATACCACCAATTGCGGTTATTCCACCAGTACCAACATTAAATATCCAGGTTGCAGCAGAGGAATATGCTGCCACAACTCCTATTAGGGAGTTAAAGGACACAAGTGATAGCATCTTGAAGACATTGCAAAATTTAGGTAATGAGATTACAAATTTGAAGAGGCAGCAGGGCCAATACAATAGGCCTCCTCAAGCTTCCTACCAACAAAATAGGCCTTTGAATCAAGCTTCAAGCTCAAACCAGCCAAGGCAAGAGCAAGGAGAGCAAAGGAATTATGGTCAAAGAGCGGGTTAGGCATACAATTACGCAACTCCAAGTACTTCCAAAGAGTTCACAGTAATCCCTCAAAATAATTATGTGCAAGAAGTAGAATGGTGCAACACATGCAATGATGGGCATTATTGGTTGGATTGCCCTTATGCCCTAGAAGCTAGAAGACAAGACGCGTTTAAAGGACAGCCAACTAATAGTCAAACTGAGGGATAGTTGGATCAATCACAAACACAAGGTAACCTTGATATGTCTTTGGTAAATTTTAGTGATGAAGATTCTATTTTAGCAGCAGGTTTTGACCCCAATCAAGTATGGAGACCGGTAGCAGCAAGGACAAGGTCAAAATCCAAGGCTGGAAATGATCAACAACCAAAAGATCAGGTGCAATAGCCTGCTGTTATGGATCAACAGCAAACAAAGCAGCATGTACAATCTCAGAAAGGGGCAGAACAACCAGTTCAAGCAGCAAAGGAGCTTACTATTTTAAAACAGCAGCAGAAGGTTAGTTTTCAGAACTTCAATATTGTTGATCATTTGAAGAAAACAAATGTTCCCTTATCCATGTGGGATGTTTTGGCTCTTCTAGGCCAAAAAGATTTATTACAGGAAGCCTTACAAAAACTTACCTTATCTGACGAAGTTCTATCTCAGCAAACCCCTAAGGTTTTAGTGGCTGACAGTACAGATAAATCCTAGCAATCATCTAAATTGATTAAGCCACCTCCTTTCTACGTAACTGTTATTATAGGACAACACTTAGTCCATAACTGCATGATTGATTCTGGGGCAACTAGCTTAGTCATGCCTAAGAATATTGTTGATCAATTAGGGCTGAAGTATGAGCCATTAGAAAGAGGGGTAGTACAGTTAGATGGAACAGCTGTAGCAACTGTGGGAGTTATAAGGAATTTAGATTTAACACTACATGCTTGTCCTAGTTTTTCAATTCCTATTGATGTATACATTATAGATTTACCTCCTAACTTCTCTATATGCTTGTCAAGAGAATTTACTGCTAAAATTGGAGGTTATCTATCAGCAGATTGGACTCACATGATTTTCCGCACAAGGTACAGAACAAAAGTTACTATTCCCTCAGAACCAATTGCAAAAATATGTGTAGAACAATATGTTGCTAGTGCTGGAAATGAATCAACAATTGTGTCATTTGATCAAGAAGAAATACTTGAGGTTTATGAGACTCAAACACAAGTAAGCAAGTTTCCTGATATGCTGTTAGATGATTGGGCAACTGAAAATGAAAAAAATGCAGAGGAACAGATTGAGGAGCCGAGTTTGGGTAATTATGTTATCCATGAGATCTCTGATTTTCTTCCAACATTGGGAAAAGATGCAGATTTAAAACTGGAACAACAACCTAATGCTATTTGGAAGTTATTCTTTGATGGATCACGCAGTAAAGTGGGTGCAAGAGGAGGTTGCATGCTAGTTTCACCAGCAAATATAAGGTATTATGCTTCTTTCAGATTCACTTTTAGTTGTACAAACAATGTGGCTGAATATGAGGCCCTCATAAATGGATTAAAGTGGGCCATTAAAAGAGGTGTTAGCTGTTTTCAAGTTTATGGTGATTCAAAATTAATTGTGAATCAAGTTAGGAATGTACAAGCAACTAAAAATGATTTGTTGAAAACTTACAAACATGTTGTATGGGATTTAATTAAGGGTTTTGAAGCTTTTAACCTGCAATCCATTCCTAGAAACCAGAACAAACATGCTGATAGGCTTCCTGCTGTAGGAGCCCAATATGACATCCCAACTGAGATCAGTGGTGGTAAAGGATTGAACTATGTAAAAGTAATTGTTAGACTTGTTGTCCCTAACAATGCTGATTGTTGGCAAGTATTTGAATCTGACCAACATATTGTCAATTTTTTAAGAGAAGGGGCTGAGTTTGCACAGCCAAATCAACAAAGATTGTAGGAACAATATGAGGACCAGATTATTCAACTGAGAACAAATAAGATGTCCAAAGGTCTTGTGACCTTAGAATCTATGTTTGGTACTAATGATCAATTCAAGAAAGATAAGTCCAGCCTGCAAATAAAGGAGGAACATTATGAAGAGATTGTTGTTGCAAAGGATAAGGTGCTGAAACTAGGGAAGGTATGTACACCTGAGGAACGTCAAAATTTTGTCAACTTATGCAATGAATTTCAAGATATAATTGCGTGGAGTTATTCAGACTTGAACGGATTTAATCCTGATATTGCTTAGCATACAATAGAATTAGAATCAGGAGCCAAATCAGTTAGACAAAGACAAAGGCCCATAAATCCCAAACTAGAGCCTCTCATGATTAAAGAACTGAATAAATTGATTGAAAGCAATATCATTTTTCCAATTAAACACACTTCATGGGTATCCAATCTGGTTCCTGTTAAGAAGAAGAATGGAGAAATCAGATTATGTGTTGATTTCTGTGACTTGAACAGAGCTTCATTAAAGGATAGGCATCCTTTACCTTCCATGGAACAAATCTTACAGGTTGTTTCAGGTTCAGAGCGGTTCTCATTGCTGGATGGTTTCTCTGGTTACAACCAAATTTCGGTGAAAGAAGAAGATAGATTCAAAACAATATTTACAACCAAATGGGGAACTATGGCTTATCAAAAGATGCCATTTGGTTTATCTAATGCTGGTGCAACCTTTCAGAAAGCTATGGACAAAGCTTTCATTAATCTGATGTACAGGTTCGTACTTGTTTATTTGGATGATATAACTGTATTCTCAAAAAATGCATCAGAACACTTTCAACACTTGAGAATTATGTTTGAGAGATGCAGGGAATTTGGTATTTCTTTGAATCCAAAGAAAAGTATATTTGCTGTCCATGAGGGAAAATTATTGGGATTTATTGTTTCAAAGGAATGTATCACCATCGAACCTGAAAGAGTAAGTGCTATCCTTGCTTTACCACTTCCTCTTCATAAAAAGGGCCTACAAAGTTTCTTAGGAAGGATTAACTTTGTTAGGAGATTCATTTTAGATATTGTTGGATTACTAACGCCATTAATAGCCATGCTCAAGAAAAAACATTGCTTTTAAATGGACTAAGGAGGGAAAACTCAGTTTTGAATTGATTAAGGAAGCATTAGCTACTGCCCCTACCTTGTTAAATCCTGACTTTTCAAAGGATTTCATTTTGTATGCATATGGGAATGTTGATAGCATTGCTGCCATGTTAGTTCAGAAGAATGACATAGGTTGTGAACAACCAATAGCCTTTTTTAGTCAAGGACTAAAGGACTATGAACTACATTATTCATTTGTTGAGAAGCATGTACTTGCTGTGATTAGAAGTTTGAAGAAATTTAGACATATGCTCTCTAACAATAAGATAAATTTAATGGTTTCGCATCCTTCTGTTAAGGAGTTTTTGCTGAATAGGGATTTCAACACCAAAAGAGCTGGCTAGATCACAAAAGCAATGAAATATGACATTGAAATCAAAGTTACCAAGCTGGTAAGAGGTAAGGGTTTATGTGAATAACTTGCTGGAAATAGAGATAATACTCCATAAGAGGATTTTGAGGAAATTCTGGCTTTAGAAGACAATGAGCAAGTTGCTGTCCCGAATTTGCAGAATGATTGGATAAAAGAGATGGTTGATTTCTTGCAAACAAGACAATGTCCTGAAGGTTTGGATAGATCAAAAAGAAGGTATTTTAGATTGCAATCTATACCTTATTGTTTATTTGATTAATGTGCTTTATAGGAGGGATTATAATGGTGTATTGTTGAGATGCATCAGTGGAGATCAAATTGACAAGGTCCTAGAAGAATTCCATGATGGACCAGCAGGTGGCCATTTTGCAGCAAGGACTACAACATTGAAGATAATGAAGGCTGGCTATTTTTGGCCAAACCTATACAAAGATACCTTCATCTGGGTAAGAAGGTGTTTAAAATGTGTTGTTTTCTCAAACAAGCAAAGGTTAGTAGCTTTACCTCTTGATCCAATTCAAGTTGAGCAGCCTTTTGTCAAATGGGGTTTAGATTTTATTGGTCCCATATTGACAACAACAAATTATTTTACTAAATGGACTGAAGTTGTTGCATTGAAAGATGCAAATGAAACTTCAGTTCTGAATTTCTATGAAGATCTGATTGCAAGGTTTGGAGCACCTGAGACCATTGTTTCTGATAATGCTTTGGCCTTTTTAGGCACTAGAATTACTGATTGGGCAGTAAAGAATAACATTTATCTTAGTACCTCGTCCAATTATTACCCACAGGGTAATGGACAAGCTGAATCAACAAATAAAAATCTGATTCACATCATCAAGAGGACTATTGAAGACAATCAACGAGTTTGGAGCAACAAGTTGAAGGAGGCCTTATGGGCTGACAAAATTACTCCAAAACGATAAACAGGTAACTCACCTTATAAGCTGGCTTATGGAAAAGAGACAAGATTGCCAATTTCAGTAGAGCTGCCAAGTTTGAGCCTGATCAAAGAATTGGACTTGCTGGACCAACGACCCATGGAAGTAAGATTGACTGAATTAATAGAGTTAGAAGAGATTAGGAAAGAATCTTTTCAGAGGTTGGAAGAACATCATGTTCAAATGAAGAAGACATTTGACAGAAAAGTTGTCGCAAGAGTCTTACAAGAAGGTGATTTGGTTTTGAAATGGAACGAGATGAAGAGCAGACTTGGTAAGCATTTAAAATTTGATGCCATTTGGGATGGTCCATTTGTGATTACAGGATGCAAGGCCCATAATGCTTTTCAGCTCTCGAACATGGAGGGAGAAGAATTGCCAATCCCAGTTAATGGGATCCACCTCAAGCATTGCTTTTGATGTTAGTTGGTTTGAATAAGTGCTTGGCACGTAGTTAGTTTTCTTTGGTTAGTAGCAGTTAGTACTTCTTTTTCCCACCGAGACCACATCATGAAAATACACACCATGCATAATCAAGAACCCATTGGGGTTCCCGGTTATAAATGATGAATACCTCAATAATGTAATCATGGTGGAAAGAGAAGTTGTTTCAGATAGTTTGCTTTGCAGTTCCAAAGGCAGAATGAACAAAAACAACAAGCTCAGTCACATGATACGTTCATGAACACCATACCTATCATATGGGGGATGAATAATTTCTGCTGTCCCATATCATACGCATCATGCCCACACCTATACCATATCACTGAGATTACTGCTCAGGCTCATTCTGCCTTTGTTTTTGTTGTACCTATTTTGGACAACATTTACCATTATTTGACTTGTCCATCATATGATACATGGACAAGTTCCGTTGTATCACATCATAAACATAAGTTAAGACAACAATATTGAAGTATAGGGTGTTGTTCATTAACATTTTGCTTTCTCTAAGTGCTAATCAGCACAAGTTCAGTTTTAGTTCAGTTTTCAGTTGGTTGTCAATTTGAGAAGTTCAGTTGTTCCTAAAAGTTGAAGACTCTGTGCCCAATGGATAAGCAAAAGGCAACTGGTCTATTTTGTTCAGTAGGCGAACACCCCTAAGAGGTCGCCAAAAAATGTTATCATTTTAGTTGCACTCCAAATTGATAAGTTGATTATTATCTTACATTGTTATGGATTTGATAGATTGCTGTCCTAAGTACATAATTTGCTTGAAAAAAAGGAAAAAAATTAGAGAAAGTACACATGCAATCTAGCAACTACAAACAAGAGAAAGGACTTAAATAAAGGTATATCTTTTCAAACCTTGTTCAGATATTGGAGACAAATATCTTATTATTGCATTCATAATTAACACTTATGTCGTTCTCTAAGTATTGATCTGATTTTAAACTTTCAAATTCAGAAAATTGATCTTTACATTGAACATTTCAAATGAATGCAATTAGCAAGTATTCCTTTAGAGGTTACATATTTCAGTAAAGAATACTGAGAAAATACACAATGCTGAAAGTAATAAAAGAGCATTAGAGAAATCAGGGATCCAAGCATTGCCTTGGAGAGGTCTTTAAGTATGTTGATAATCTGACATCTGTATCTTCATATCTTCTTCTTTGTCTTCATCTTAAAATCTACTTGTAGCTGTTATCCTGCATCATGAAGATGGAAGAGTAGTTAGATCCAAGATTGGATCTAAACAATGCATAAATCCCTAAGAACAACATGCTGCAATCAACACTTTTAGAACTGCATATTTACTAAGTAAACATCAAATGCAATAACAAGGTACACATCTGCAATAACTAAACTAAGTATCAAAGGGACATAGTTTTATGAAACCTTTTACTACATGTAGTTGTTATCCTACACTAGAAAGAGATTATTAACGAAGAAGCAGAGCAATCCCTATGTTAGGTCAATAAGTCCAATTAACAAACCCACATTCATACATAAATGTTATCCCACATAACATTTACATGCAAACATGGATTCACTGATTGAATCCATTAATCTAACATAGAGACTCAGAGCTGATTGTATGCAAGTGAGAAGTCCACAAATTCTAAAGTATGTTATGCAGAAGGGAAAATGGGATAAAACAGAGTGATAACAATGTTGTTCTAAAAAGATACATGTGAAATGAAATGATGCAAAGTGTTCCTAAATGAAGGATGTGGCAGCAAATAAAGAAGTAGATTTGCAAGGAAATGAGGTAACACTGTACCCTTCCAATATACAAAGCATGCATGAGATACCATATAAATGTTATGTTGAAACAATAAGATAATTCAGAAAGGAAATAGAAGGAAGTAATGATATTCACTTTATAACAGTAAAGTATCCACAAGATGAAATATTAGTGTTGTTGTTATAAGAGATAGGTGTGCTAAAAGAAATACAGTGCAAGAGATTCACAAGAAATGTTGTTATCAAGTACAGTAAAAGAGGAAGGAAGACAGAAAAAGAGATTGTTTTGAATACTAATACTGTTTGCTTCATTGTTATAAATTTCACCCATGGGAGTCACGAGCCCATGCTCGAACCCCATGGGTGATAGTTCAATATGCTGAAAAGATGCTAAAAAATCAAGTACATAAACATATTTTTTTGCTGAAAATGGAAATATGTGCTATGATTCTTGTTACAACTGGAATGTTGATCTACAACAGAGTTATCAAAAGGTTGTAAACAGCCAGGCTATCTTTCAAGAAGAAGTTGATACAAGTAAAGATGGGTGTTCCTGATTGGGATAGTGTACAAAACAAAATTGCAGATCCAAATTAGAAAAAAAGATAAAAAAATGTTGTTACAAAACAGAGTGCTACAAGGAAAGGAATCACTTGCAATTAGAACAATGGTTACAGATTCAACAAAGAGCAGTGTTGCTGTTTATGGTATTATTCATCATCAAGTGCTAGTCTATATTGGAATGGATAAGTATGGCAAAACTGTACAGTTAAAAGGAAAATGAACATGTGCAAAAGATAGCAAAAATACATTTTAAGGGAAAAAGAGTTCATTTTCAAAACAGTGAAGCATAGTTTCAAGACATTCTGTCAAATGTATATGTTCGTAAACATGAGAAGAGAAAGCGAGTTTGAGTTACAACATTATTTCAAGCTGTATGTAAGTGTGTCGAGAAGTAAAGCTACAGGAATTTAAAAAAAAAGGGAGCCCAATTTCAACAATGAATTCACCTTCATTACCAGCAGTGCCAAATGTCCAATAATAATGAAATCAAGTTGAGAAAATGATAAGTTCTGTCAAATATAAAAGATATGAAGACAAACAGTGGACATCAAGTTAAAGACTCAGCCTAAATAGTAAAAATCCAGTCAGCTTGTATATAGCCGTGCATTACATGGATACAAGTATCATAGATTTCTGAGGTTTTACAACTCGATAGCAACATAAATCAAATTATAATGCAGAGATAGAAAAAAGTAAATCTTGTTTGTTAGCTTTAGCTATCAGATTCAACAACAAAGTGAAATGGTTAATGAAGACTGTATAACAAAGAAGCCGACAAGATGTAATCATTTCCAACATGCAGATTGAAGTAGAATCAAAGCCCAAATTCATTTCTCAGTTAGAATGACAGACATGGTGGAGTCAACAAAGCATAAAAAACAAAACCCAGATTTATTTGCAAAAAATAACGGATACCTAGATTGAGATAACCATCAAAATCAACTACTACAACAAGTTCAAGCAAAGAGATAAATGTAAAAGAAAGAATGACTTATCTATATGATGTAAAGCAGTGGAGGCCGAGTCCAAGAAGGAGCCCGAGTTTGAGCAAGGATGCATGGACAAAGCCAAACCATTCCTCATGCAAGTTCCAGTTAAAAAACCCGCGGTGGAAGGACTAATGAAGGGCCCGAGTTCTTCAAACAGTTAACTCCAAGTAAGAAGCCCGAGCTTCTTGTCCAAATACAGATAAAAGTGCAATCACTACTCCAAACACCAAGTTCGAACAAAGATACATTCACAGCGCCATACTTTATAGCATGGAAGTCAAAGATAATATCCTGGAGGCCGAGTTTCATGCAACAAATAACTCGTTTTTCTTTCAGTCAAGCCGTGAGTTTTAACAGCAGCTGCAGCCCGTGCTCAAATCACAGTCAGATGCGAGTTCACCAAAGAAGTATAACTTCAGATTGACGCCAGTAGGAGTGAATGGTACCGGCAGATCGTAGAAGGAGCTCCAGATTTTCACAGCATGGCGGCACCATGAACTTAGGATTTCAAATCCCTAAACATTTTCTTTCCAAATGCAGATTTGCCAAAAGAATGCGAAGATAATGCAATATGCCAGGTTTTGGAAATTTTGAAGTCCGGTGACAGGGAGAGTAAAAGCTTTGACAAACTACAGTGTACAAAGACTTTACTCAACATGCCATGACACCTTATGCTATGTACAAAGATCATAGATATTTTGATAGGTCATGTTGACCATATAATAGGCTATCAAATTGGGTTAGGGTTTTGTTAAAGTGGAGTTATGCCTTAGGGGTTTTTTCTTAAATATAACTTGGACATTTAAATATATTCTTTGATGTAATAAAGATATATTTAAAATTACCAATAATAGGGGCTAATTTCTAGGAGCTGGATGTGGAGTTGTTTTAGTGTTTATTTTATAGCTAAGTTTAAGTTTTGCTAGGAGTTCCTCTAGAGTTGTTTCATTTTCAAAATTAGCCTTTAGGGCATAATTTTAGGCATCAATTGTGCCTTAAAATTAGGGATTGGGATAAAATTTTGGAAGGGCTTTTTAAAAGCTACTTTGTAAGCATCTGTTAGGGGGGGTTCTCATTTTCGAGATTGGCCTTGGGGGCTATATATTGGAGTTTCTTATTCATTGTAAAGGGTTCAGAATTTTGGGATTTTGAGGTATTAGTGAACACATTTGTTCCTTTGCCCATTTTCTTGGTATTTTGTAACCATTATGCAGATTTGAGAGATAATAAAGCTGGACTTACTATTCATATCTATTTTCTGAGTATTGCATCTATCATTTTTCAAGTTTTTCTGCATTTAAGAGTTTATCCATTTTTAAGCACAGATTAGTGAATTACTACAAATTCCTATTCTAGGTTTAAGAGTTTTAACCTTTTGCAAAAAGTTATCTATTTGTTGGTTGAATTCTTGTTATTAGTGGTATCAAACCCTAATTAGGTATTGTAAACCATCCTAGGTGTTGAGAAGTGAAATCATTTGCAGAACTTAGTGATGTATGTTTGGTGAGTACAGTCTTGCAATTTCTGATAGATCTACATTCATCTTTGGTGTATCACCTTTCCTAATTAGTTTTTCTTCTTTTTCCAAGTTCTCTTTCCCTCTTTTCCCAAAACCGCAAAATTTAGCATTAGGTGATATTTCAAATCCAATAGGAACCGGCCTAGAATCCGAAGATTCATTCTCTAATCCACCTGGGAGAATGTTTCCATGTTTCAACAAGATGGCTAGATTATGCATCCAGCTATAGGCGCAATCCTGATTGACAACAGTTCGATCACAAAAAATTTGATATATATGTAAAAGTAGATTGATATTGACAAACATATTCAAGTAGATTGATCTTCAGACAGATCGTATAAGACAAAGATATATTGTTGATTTGTAATCAGACATTAATCATTTTTATAAATATAATCAGAGATTCTTTGTTGGGTTTTTCACCTTCAAGTTTGAAGGTTTTCCTAGGGTATATACTGTGCATTTTGTGAATTAATTTAAAAATCTACATTTATTAATCTGATCATAAAAACAACGCCTACACTTCTTGAGCTCCAAATACAGTTAGGAAAGCTTAAAAACTCCTATTGAAGGTGTGTTAAGCAACAAGTAGTGATAGTTAATGTAGTGTTACTGATATTTCTCAACTAAATTTGATATGTCACAATTGTTTGTTGGTCCAAGAAATATCTACCAAATTGTGAATATATATCTAGTTATAACAAAAAATTAGTAAATTTAAATAGTTCTTGACGAAGCTACCATACACTCGAATCATTAATAAACATAGTAAAAATATTTCCCAAATTAATTACTAATACCCATTAAATATTAAGAAATCAATTCCTTTCTATAAATATTATAGTTAAAAACCCCAAGATAACTTTGCAGAAACAAAAACCAATGTCGCTACTATGGAAATAACCAAATAAAGAACCGTTTTACCAACTTTTAGGAAAACTATGGAAACACATTTGATTTGAACTTCTTAAAAGAATCTTGCTAAATACAAAACTGTGTTTGTCCAACATTGTTTGAATGTCCATGTTATATTGATCCATGCTATCCAAAGGGACCTTCAAAGAAATCAAACATTATGTTGCCGATGTCAAATCGTCATGCCTACTATGCCCATCCCCTGGTGCCCCTACATGCCTCCACACCATATGAAAGAATTAAATTGAGGTGTACCGAATGTAGTAGCAATAGTTCCATATTTCAACCCCTTAGGTGAATGCTCCTCATTGGAATCATTGTGTTCGCTGCCCTAAATTCGTACAATCTTTTCTTCTTCCTCATTGCTAGACACTACTTCAACATAACACACCTTACCCTTCCCTAAACACCTATGACTTGATTCCCAAGGCTTTCGACAACTAAAACATAGCTTCTTTTTGTGCAATTTATTAAGAGCCTCGTCATCTATTTTGACCTTGTGCCAATCTTTATAGAAAGGTTTTGCATCCTTGTCTTTCTTATGTGAGAATCGTTTTGATCGAAATTTGCTTTTGGCAATCGAGGATTCCATTTCTCTAGCCTTTTTAATGGTTCCCCGTGGTGTGTGTTGGCTAAGTGCCTCTATCCATTCTCTCAAAAGATTTGATAACTAATGCATAAAAAAGTACAATTAGTTTCCTCTCTAAAATGTCAGTGACCAAATTGATAGCTTCTATAAATCAGCAATGTATGTATCCATTTAAGCACATTGTTTAAACTATGCTAAGTTCTTAAAGTGAAACTCGAGATCCTTTTTGTCAAATCTATTGACAAGTCTCTCAATGAACTTTGCATAAGAATCAATCTGATCGTGATCCAATTTTACCATCTTGTGATGCCACCACTCATAGGCACTGCCGTCAATGTGAATAGTTGCATACTTGATGGCTTCATTTTCTAGCACATCATTGAGTTGAAAGCAAGTATCTAGCTTCTATAGTTGTAGTCCTTTTGGACACATCATTGTAAGAAATGGTTAAATTGACAATATTCCTTTGCAAGTCATTGTTATGTGATCTACCACCTATGTGATGTCTATGTTTCATCCCGAGGTCCATGTAATCATTGAAAGACGTCAAAGACTAAAAATCAATATTTAAATCTCTTCAGTCTTGCATAATTTGATCTTGCAACACTTGTGTAGGCTCATTTTTAATTTGTAGATGTTTCCTACGAGGAAAGTTGGTCATAAGAGGCCTAGAGTTAGTTGTTCCAACCATACCATGTTGATTTACAACCATGTTAACTAAACCATCTCCATGACCATTGTTAACACCATTATTGTTATTATTGTTATTGGTATTGCTTAGAATATCTTGAGCCATCATGTTACAGATTTGAGCAATGTTTTGTTGTAAGTCACATTGTCCTCTAACCAAATCATTGAGAATGTCTCTTGTGCAAGGTTCCAAGGGGTCCCTATGCTCTCTGTCTCTGTAATCTCTATCACTCATGTTTACTTCAACCCTTTCACCTTTTGCAAATGGATCAATTTTCATTGTCTATCCAATGTTTGGGTTTGATCTATTTTTTCTCAAGTTGTAGTGGTGTTTATAAGGTTGCATTACACATGCCCAAGTCATGTTAATTGTTTGTTTACATTGAACCCTCCATGCTGGCAGGATACATTGTTCTAATACCACTAGTTTTCACTTAATTTGTTTTTCTTACAAAATGGCCAACCATATTTGCATGTAGTTGGAAATCTTTTTAAGTATTGTTTGTTCACATTCAGCATAATAGATTGAGACTTATTTAACAACTCAGGAATGAGATAACAATGCAGATATGAAAGGATGTAATAATTAATAGTTGCAACAATATTGAGATATTCCAATATATCATAGAAAATTCAGACAACTGAAACTTATAGGCATAGAACAAAATGTCCATTCATTGTCAAATGGTTGGTCATACATTTTCTTTAAGTTACATTGCAGATGTGATATACATAGCAGAGACATGTTTCTAAAAATGGTTGCCTCTGAAATAAGCTTATAAGGATTGTCAATGTCCCACAGAGCACACAACAATGGCAAGCATGTATACATTAAAATATGTGAATAAATGCACTCTATGCTGCCCAAAAATCTGCACGTCCAACACAATGAACACCATGTCTTTCAGCAAGAACTACTTCACAAGAACACTCCCAGCTAGGAATGACAAACAACCTTAGATCATTATCTAAGCACATATCCAGTTACAAGATATTGCTCTAGCAAGTAGTAAGGATGACGGCCAGAAGTGAACTATTAGTGCTTGATTATGCAGTTCAGCTCCTTTAATTTTCCAATAACTCCAACACTCCCTTATGCATATGCTAAGAGCTCAAGCCTGGGCAAATGTCTCATTGTCCAGCATTATTCCCAAACCCACACCATGAATGGCCTCAGAATTAGCAAATTGTGCCTTAATCAACATAGTGTCCCAGCTCCCAATGCTTAATACCTTATTTGCCACAGCTTCCAATGTCCAAAATGTTCTCTTCCTTTGACAAAAATGTCACATTCAAAGCTTTCCTTTGTACTTAACATCAACTTTGGGGCACGTTCACAAGTTGAGTAATGCCTCAGGTAATGATGCCATAAATCTAGTACTATTGCGTATAGGTTGCACAAACCAAAATACCCTTGTGGTTTTGTGCTACCTTGAAGCATGTGCCAAACAAGAAACACTACCTATGAGATTGCCAATTTGAAACTAACTCTCCTAGATACACTACAATTGTGGACCACAATACCTTTTTGAAAATCTCAACTTGCATTCCAGAAGTTCCCCTGGCCACGCTTGGGTGCCTGTGCTTCTTAAGCTCCAAATACACTTAGGAAACCTCCAAAACTACCATGGAAGTTGTGCAGGGCAACAAGTAGTGATAGTTAACATTGTGTTACTACTACTAGTCTGTTCAGGGTTCCAAACTCTCATGGCAACTAAACACGAGGGTTGTGCTCATTGCAAGACTTAACCCAACACCTTGTGGCATGAACTGACAACAACCATGCATCACTTGTGTCCACATTCCCAAAGGCATTCCTATTTTCAAAAAGGATTTGTGGCATGTCAATCCCTGGTAAGGTCCTTTGCTATGCATCGAATTAAACCACATGCACCACTGCCTATGTGGGCCCCCATCAATCACTCAACTCAAATTGACGTGTCACAATAATTATTGGTCCAAGAAATATCTATCAAATTGCAGAAAGGAATTTTATAACAAAAAATTACTAAATTTAAATAAAAGTTCTTGATGAAGCTACCATACACTCGACTCAAAAACATAGTAGAAACATTTCCCAAACTAACTACTAATATTCATATTAAATTGTATGATATCTATTCTTTTTCATAAAAATTATAGTTAAAAAAACCCAAGATAACTTTGTGGAAACAAATAACCCTATCACTACCTTGGAACTAACCAAATAAAGAAGCATTCTACAAACTTTTAAGAAAAAATATAGAAACAAATATTAGATTAATAATGCGATGCATTCACAAAATTCTTTTAAGGAATAATTATATTTCAAGCATTGAAGTATCTCCCATGTTACAATTTATACAATCTCTAAGAGTTGGCACTAATTAGATAATGGTTCTTCAATCAAGAACCCGCCCATCTCCATTCTCCAAGCCTTGTCCACGAGCCGTGATATTTCCCTGAAGCAAACACTAGTCCAATAAGATAGCATAACATATAAATTATAGAATTGAACAAATATTAAAAAATTACTATTTTTACTTTGGGTAGTGCACGCACACATACATGTGTTTATATTTCTTTTTAGGAAAAACAATGATAAATGTTGTGACATATACATATACTTCATGTTTAAAGCTTAAAAATAAATAAATAAATAAACCAAACATTTTTTAAAACTAATATCCTTGTCATAGAAGTTAGAATTTTATCAAAATAGAACTGACACATACATAAAATAATTAGTGGAGCTTCAACAAATCTGGAACTCTTTAACAATATGATTTTGAGAATTGATTCCTAATCATAAAAATTAGGTTATTCTTGTTTCATAAATTTAAAGCAGTGATATTGTTAACTTGACACTCAGCTAACAGAAGGCAAATTTGAAGTTTTAGATCAATAAATAAAATTCTGTGGCAAAGACACAAAAAATCTGTCTCATTTGGATGGCTTGGTCAAAGATACTGACGTGTATGGTGAAGTCTTCACCCAAGGCCATTTAATCACATTGGCCGTAAGAATAATCAACGGATAGACTATCTACATGATGTATCCTCTAGCACTAAGCTGGCTAATTTGTTACTTGAAGGAACTAGTATATCAAGAAAGAATTATACTCTTTAAATAGGTTTTTTAAGGACAAAAAGGATTCGGTCTAAAAGAACAGCACAATTATTGTCTAAGTTTTACTGAATCAAAATCACAGCTATGGAGAAGTTTTGGAAAGAACAACTGTGATTTGAAAATAGTTACATATTTAGTTTATCAGATTGATGAAAATATCAAGGGCTTGTAGAATAACGGTACCTTGATAATGATCTTCATAAGCATTTAACTTTCCTACAGGTGCCATAACTCTATGGGGCTTTGAATAGAAGCAATTTATTACCAAAACGGAGGACTCTGATTGCTATTTGCCATCGAGCAATGCTGATTAAACTTTATTCACTATAGAAGGAAATCATTCTTGATTACGAATAGCCCATACCATAGATATGATAGGTCGGGATATTACATCCACCTCCTCAATACACAAAATCATAATGCTCTTAATGGCAGCAGAAACCTTATTATCATGATACTCCTTGTTCTTGACTAAGTGATGAAACATATCGTGGATCAAATCTTGCAATCCCAGATCCAAGAGGAGGTTACTTACTCTAATTTTTGCACAAATCTCCAATATTGTAAACCTCCTTGTGAAAGGATCACTAGTGATGTCATCAAGGCTCTGAAAGCTATCAATTATCAAGTGCAATATCTCCTTCATAGTGTTATCATCATATGGCACTCGAGGAGCCGAGATCCTCCAAATCTTGCTTAGGCATGAAGTGGCTGCTAGCGTGATTTCCTTGTCAGGGTGTTTCAACAACCACGGTTGTCTCAAGGCGATTTCGATAGGAGCAAGGACTCAATGTATCAATATTGAAGTGACTAGTTCACCTTACTCAAACATGCTTCCAAAATATCTAGTGGAATATCAACACCATCCTTGAGCTCCTTACCAATTTTGTTTAGTGCTTTCACCCACCACTGGTCATCACTAGGCGCCATATTGTGATTGACAATCAGAAATTCCCGACAGGCTAGCAAGATCACCAACTCTGATACCACTGTAATGTCCTAGCACAATTATACACCAATTCTGACGATTGCATACACAGACTGTTATACTTCCGTTCAAACCTTCCATTTGATAATAGTATGTCTTGCTGTTTATTTCTTTACATTAACAATCATAAAAAAGATAGGACAAATATGTGTAATTGTCACTAATAATAGTGCCAGTTGCAACCACCTATTGATCTTATTTCTGAAAGATTCGTTTTGAGACTGGGATCTAAATTTCATACACCAATCTTCATATAAAGAAAGAATGATAATCAGAGTGCACCTTAATACACAGCAATCTACCATAGATGCGTCTGTGCTAGAAATACTGTACTCTTAGACATGCGCCTAGGGAGTATGCACACGATTTATATTTCCTCCATCTTCAATATAAGCTTTGCTTGATCCTTCAGATGCTGGCTCGATAATATTTCAATGGACTACACAATTATTTAATACCTCGTAGTCTTCAATAATACCTTTCCACACCATCAAATCTCTTGACATGAGCCACTATTGTCGAAGGATACTATTTGCATTATTGTAGAGTCTTCATATCTCAACCCAGCCAGATGTATTAATGAAATTGTGCATCACAAGGGAGTAGATGATACTAGCCTCTAACTCGCTCACAAAGTCGCCACTGAATATTGTCGCCAAAGAATCTGGCACTTTGACTCTTTGTTATTTCGTCCACACTCAAACTTCAGATACTTGTAAGCTGTTCAACAATCATACTATTCCTTGATTTGATCACCGATTGAATATGACGCAGTAGATATATAGAACGCCAGCACGCCCGAGGATTGGTGAACTTGGTTACAAGTCAGGGTGACATGGTTGTGATGTGCAGAGCAAGGCATAGAGTTCACTATGGATATCTCCAATATTTGCAGCAATCATGTAATGTTCCGCACCTGCCCTTGCACGTCGAAGTCACTGTGCACCACTGGATGCCCTTGTTCGTACCAATGTTTGACTATCAAATATGTGCAGGAGTGAATGTGGTCGTATGCCATGAGAGTCTGACCGTACAAATGAGAACTGATTGTACGTTGTTGGGTTATAGGCCGTACGGAGGGTATGGATTGACTGTATGGTGTGGCCAAGAGTGGCCGTACGGTGTCAGGGTGAGGGCCACACGGTTTGGGATGCAGGCCGTACGGCGTGGGATGAAGGTTGTACAGGGTGGAATGAGGGTCGTACGGAGTCTGTACGGCCAGCACAGTGTGGCCTCCATCCTTTGATACGTGCAAATCTATTTATCCTTCTTTCGTCATATTGAATTAATATACTCCGTAATGAAATTAGTGCTCAATACCAAGCTGGAACAAGTACTTGCAAAAGGAAATAATATTAATAATTGATAGCGCTTCAGATTTGCCAGATCCGGAACTAGACAACAAGCAGAGTAGGGTGTGGGTTGAATCCCACCGAAACTGCAAATACCAAATAGGGAGGGTCTTTCACCTTCGAAATGGCAGACAACAGAATTCCAACAGGAATTCGCAATTACAAATAAAATATCAAAACTCAACATGACAAACAACTACCTATAGTCAGTCATAAATACCCTTTCAAAGAAATTTCCTGAGGGTTTACAAATAAAGCCGACACAGCAACACCAACGGACCCAAAGAAAATAAAAATGGGCCCGAGAGACAATTAAATTAATTGTTGGGCCAAATATACAAAAAAACATTAATTTATTTAATGACGGTGGGGACATTATAGACCTTCCCATCCAGAGATTGCTTGCCCTCAAGCAATCGCAAGGTCGATCGTGGGAATCTAGCCAAGGGTGGATTATGAATCTCGTCTATGAACATCAACTTCAATTTTGAGCCAGGAACCAAATAGAATTTATCATTGTAGTAGATGACGTCATCAACCACCTTGTACCTGCTGTCCTGTATTTGACCATCCATCAACTCGCATGCAAAGGTGTTCTTGGAGTATTCCACCAACAAATAAGCCCTCCAATCCTCTAAAGTTTGAAGCATGAAGCATACGGTAGGAACCTCGGGCAAAATATTATCCATTACAGTCTTCTCTTCTTCCTCATCAAGGTTATATGCTTGAGTCTTATCTCGTCTGAACATAACCTCCATCTTCTTTGCCGAAATTTTTCTCAGGCCTCTATTTGACATACCTCTTAACACCACCTTCTTGTCATCCACCTCAAATGAAAACTCCATCTTCTTTAAACTCTGTGTACTGGTCGAGCGTCTCCATCCATTCAATGACTAATATGACATCTGTGTCATCCAGATCTATCTTAAAGAAATCATCTGTTATTGTGTAGTTCCCCATGGTAATGCTCAACTGAGATATTACACGAGTGCAGGGTAATAAAGTCCCTCGTGCCACTTTGACCTCAAACCCCTCATGCTCCACCTTGTGCAAAGCCCTCTTAGCGACAAGGGATGAATTAATGAAATTGAGTGTGGCTCCACTATCAAGCATGACTGTGACTCGCTCCCCCTACAGTGTGCTACGGACCCGAAATATACTACATCTGGAAATTGCGGAAAGTGTAACAATGGAACCTCCTCTTTTTACAAGTGTGGCGATCCTTTCCACTTAATTAATCTCCTCTTCTTGCACTTTAGGTACTTCACTCTCTTCTTCGTTAGGTGGTACCTCAATATAGTGAATCTTCCCCTTGCCAAGACAACGGTGACCCGGACCCCACGGCTCCCTGCAAGTGAAACATAGCTTCCTCCTCCGGAGTTCCTGATGAGTGGCTTCATACATCCAAGGCTTCTCCTGGATTGGTTCCTTGTCTCTGATCTCTTGTAGGAGAGGTGGTTTGAAAGGTGTGATATCCTTGGAAGAAGATGTTGCCATGTCACGCACCTTCTTAATCGTTTTCGTGAGCATGCTGGGATTGAACCCTTTGACCCAACCCTTTAGGGGTTCCATCAGCCCATCGATGAACAACACAACTAGTCTCCTCTCGGAAATATCTATCACCGACACTGACAGTCCCTAGAATTCTGTAATATAACCGTCGACTGAGCCAGATTGCCTTAGCTGTGCCAACTCTTAAAATTAAGTTTTGGATCTTTCCCGTTGAAGCGATCTATCAGTCTCTCCATGAATTCGGCGTAGGAGGTTATTTGATCGTGACCGAGGTTAACCATTTCATGATGCCACCATTCGTGAACGATCCCTTCCAGGTGGAGCGTTGTAAACTTGATTGCCTCCTCCTTCGGCATCAGGTTAAGCTGAAAGTATGTGTCTGTCTTCTGTACCCTTGCCTGCGTAGTTGTTGATCCGGCTCCCTCTAAAGATGATAGATTTACCTTGCCTATCTTCCGTTGAAGACCATCGTTGTAATAGCCGCGATTACTGCCTCTTGAGTATCTCATTCGCAGTTCAGCATAATCTCTGAAGGACAAGTTCCCCTCGAGATTTGCGTTCCTCCAATCCTGTTGTTATGCCCTGCATACCCGTCCCTACATTTTGTTGGCAAAATGTTGGGTCCCCCTCTTTCGCTTTTGCCTTGTTCCTTTTTCTTTGGTTTTCTTCCGGCCTTTGCCTTCGCGGGGTCGTCGCTTTCTTTTCTTTTTGGTTCCTCTCCCTCCGGGACCTGGTCCCGGAGTGTTTTTGTTTCTTCGCGCCACTCGGATTCCGGACTCTAGGATTCTTTGTCGTTGCCTCCTCTTTTGTTAGAGGGTGTGGTTGCATAGGATCTTCGGGCCTGGAGTCCGGAGGTTTGCCTTTTCTCAGGACTTGCGATGGGGAGTAGTGCGTTTTCACCCTAAGGGTATAGATGGGGTTTCACTTGTCATTTTCACATTCATTGCGAACAAATTACCTAGAGCGATTAAGAGCGAATTTGTGCTAAGTGCGATTTGCTTTGAGAGATTTAACAAGTGTTTGGCAATGAAGTTGGTATTTGAGCTTGTGCGCGCTTTCAACTTTCCTGCAAGGTTTTCGGTGTTCGTGGTTCGTGAAGCTTCCTGGTTTGCAGAGCACCTCCCGTGCTCCTCTTCCCACATTCCCTGGTTTCAAGGTAGGCCCTTCGGCTTCTTTCTGTTTCCTTTTGTTTTGCTTTGTTCTTTCCGTTCCTAGTTTTGGTTCTCGTCTTTGTTTGTTTTCGTCTCTCGTCTTCGTCGTCCCCTCCCGTTGGTGGGATGGCTCCGCAGGAAGGTTGTCCGCCTTCCTTGCGCTGTATTTTCCTGTAAATAGTGTAAATTCTTGCAAGTTCTGTAAATTGTTGTAATTTCTCTGTAAATTGTTAATAGTCTGTAGGATAGGGTCATTTCCTGTAAATCTCGCCATCCTTCGGCTTCCCATGTAAATTGGGTCTGTATGTTGGTTTGTATATTGTCGTGTCCAACCCGTCCTATGGCGAGCTCGCCGCGCTCTCCGCGTTATTTAACCCAGGTTTCAAGCTCGCCCACCTGGTGTCCGCCTGGTTTGAACTCGGCACCTCGCCTGTTCAAGCTATGGCAGTTTTTCTCTCTCCTCTGTCATTTCAGCATTAATGGCGGCATTAAACTTCCCCACGCGTGAGCATTCAAAACCGTCCCATTTGGCATTCAATTCATCCATGTCCAGACATCTGTCACCTTTAATGCCATTACGCCGTTTATTGCGTGACCATGTGACAACCCACGTCAGCCCAGTACGGCTCACTGCCTGGTCACTTCGATAACGGCTAGTTTCTCCGGGCTTCGGGTGCTGAGAAGTCCCTGGGCCTTCATCCCATTTGTCGCATAGACCAGCATCCCTGGAACATCCGGGCGTCGATCAAATCCCAAGTAAGTTGTTAATTGTTATATTTCCGGATTTTGATGCAAGCTAACATCTTTTGACAACAGGTGCGAAATGGTGGTGAACTCTCCGGAGTCCGTAAAAATTGCTTTATGTCTTATGACATGTATTAACGGTTGTCCGGTCTTGCAGGTTGCAGATCATCCAACAAACAATGTTTGAAGTAACAACTCCTAAAGGTCTGGAACTCCCCACTACCTCCACTCAGGCGGCCACTAAGACAAAGGTAGAGAAAATGCTGGCAAAGCTCCCATTAACATCCAAATACCCGAGGGATGGTGTCCTTGTGGGGTCCAAAGTGGATTCCAAACTTCAGGATATTACAAACACAGAGGCCGGACCATGGGAAAACTACTACCGGGAATTGTGCCCCAGAAGATTTTGTACTAAATAAATTTGATGAGCTGATGGAGTCCCGGTACCAATCCGCCAGAGATTTTCACGGAGGAAAGATGTCACACTTATCCAAGATGATGCTTCGGGCTCATGACACATCAAAAGTGGCTGCAGAATTCAAGGAAGGGGCTGAGGATGTTGACGAACAATCCGGGGTCGTTAGCGACCGATGGGACTGCGTCAAGGACGTAGATGAAGATGGAATTGGCTAGATTTTGGAGGCCTTTAAACAAAACAAGGAACAATAGAGTTCTCCGGACTCCAAAGATTTTTACCAGCGGGGTACAATTTTGTAAATTCATTATTCTTTTGAGCGTAAGCTCTCGGACTCCGAAATCTCGGGTCCGAAGTTTTGTATTCATTCACAGTGATCCGCGTCCAGGTTCCCCGGAGCCAACCGATCACTGTCGAGCAGTTAATAAGAGGGTCAGCAGGTAGGTGATCCCGATAAGGCATGTCAGGCGGAAGAGATGGCTTTGACAGGTGATTCTCCTAAGGCGCCGCTCCTACATTAACTCCCTGATGTGCATCGAAGACAGTGAGCCGCAATTCGCATTTATGAGGCATGTAGCCTCGGATACTGAGACAATCAGATTTCTTCTATAAATACCCCGACACTCTTCTCTATGCCGATTCTTCCAGATCTCTTCTCTTATCTTCTGTCTTGTCAGACCTCTGCACATTTCGAGGTGATTGTAAGTGGTGTAGGTAGTATCGGCCACAGGATAATGTATTCTATTTGTTTGGTGTACAGTTAGATTAGGTTAGTTTTAGGTCAAACTTTGTGTATAAATAAGAAGTCCGACGCCATAACAAGGGTCGGCGAAATTGATGATTTTGCAGTCCAACAAGTGATAGAAGCATAACATTTTACTTTTAGTAGTTTCAGGAGCTCAATGCTCAATTGTTCTTAGTAGCTTAGAATGCTCCCTTGGAGCCAGGATTGTACATGCCAGTGATGCTGGAATGGTTTGAGTTAATGAAGAAGGAAGGACATCTTATGGCTATCTGTTGTGTTGTTCTGATCTTTGGAGTTAACAAACATCTTTTTGTGCAGTATGTTTTCTTATGTCCTTTGCTCCTATGTTCTGGTTTAGATTAATGATCTTATCTCCCCTTGCTACTGAATGCATGTGAATCGCTGGTTCTTTATGTATTTGGTATTTAGTGTAGTTTTCTTGCATTGGAGCTTAGTTTGATGTTTGAATATTTATTGCATAACTATAGGTAGAAACACATATCTAACCTTGATCAATCTTTTGAAGTTTATTTGATAATCCAAATGCTTGCAGGAAACCCCATCCCCTTTGAAATCCCTGAGAAGATGAGTAAAAACCAGCTATCCCCTCACACAACAGTCACCTGCCCAACTTAGCTCCCCCGCACCGTCGAGACCCGACTACCAGGTGCTTGGAGGCTAGGAGAATTTATTCTTTGGAAAACCTCTTCAGGCGGAGTTGGCCGGTACCCCGGTACCTGGTGACGACTTTCCTCTGTTGGCGGAGCCGGTCACAAAGTCCTGTCAACATCTGCATTAGTTGATCCTGCATTTCTTCGAAGGTGGGCTCTAGTTCCCTCCGAGATACTTCATTTCTTGGTGGAAACGTCGGCATAAATGGTCGAGGGCGTGTATGAGTTTGCTCTCCCTGTGACTGAGTTATCGTCGCCATGTCCATTTTGTTCCCCATTCGGCCTTCCTTCAGTCAATTTTTGCTACGTCTCTTCCATAAGTTGTTGTCATTCTTGCCCTCTGATCATGGTTTCATTGAATTGAGCCTAACTTCTAGTTAACTCCCTCAATAATTCCATAACTGCAGCGATCGGATCTCGTGGCTCCCCCATTCTGTCGAGAGAACGGTACCCCCTTCTGGCGTATACCCGAAACTCCTTTTGCATTCACTACCCAACAGGCTGACAATCACCAACTTTGATACCACTGTAATGTTCCGCACCTGCCCTTGCACGTCGAACTCACTGTGCACCATTGGATGCCCTTGTTCGTACCAATGTTTGACTATCAAATCTGTGTAGGAGTGAATGTGGTCGTATGGTATTACAGTCTGATTGTACGAATGAGAACTCATCGTACGCTGTTGGGTTATAGGTCGTACAGAGGGTATGGGTTGACCGTATGGTGTGGCCAGGAGTGGCCGTACGGTGTCAAGGGTGTAGGCCCTATGGTGTCAGGGTGAGGGTCGCACGGTTTGCGATGCAGGCCGTACGGTGTGGGATGAAGGTCGTACAGGGTGGAATGAGGGTCGTACGGAGTGGGTTGTGGGCCGTACGATGTTTGTACGGTCAGCATAGTGTGGCCTCTAGCCTTTGATACGCGCAAATCTATTTATCCTTCTTTCGTCGTATTGAATTAATATACTCCATAATAAAATTAGTGCTCAATACCAATCTGGAACAAGTACTTGCAAAAGGAAATAATATTAATAATTGATAGCGCTTCAGATTTGCCAAATCCGGAATTAGAAAACAAGCGGACTAGGGTGAGGGTTGAATCCCACTGAAATTGCAAATACCAAATAGGGAGGGTCTTTCACCTTCGAAATGGCAGACAACAGAATTCCAACAGGAATTCGCAATTACAAATAAAATATCAAAACTCAACATGACAAACTACCTACAACCGGTGATAAATACCCCTTCGGAGAAACTTCCCGAGGGTTTAAATAAAGCCGACACGACAACACCAATGGACCCAAAGAAAATAAAAATGGGCCCGAGACAATTAAATTAATTGTTGGGCCAAATATACAAAATATCATTAATATTTAATGACGGAGTGGACATTACAAATCATCTCCTAGTCAAACACTTCTCTTCATTCAATAGAAAACCATAATTTTGCCACCACTTGATATTATGAGTCTTATAATCAAATAACAGATATATAAAGAAAAGATGAAACCCAAATTAGATAGTAGCGATGTATCAATATCAGCAATAATATTACTTCATAACAGATTATTCATATTTTCCAATTCAATATTCGATATCCACGGTTATTACAAACTTGTCTTCAATTAAATACTTCACAAATTTGGGCGAACTCAGCACACTAGGGGGGTCTTGCACCTCTGAAATTGCTAATAAGAAGATCAATTCCAATCTGGAGATTGGAATTGCAAATACAAATAATGAGATGATGATTGATGATGATTACAAATGCTCCCGGAAGCCGAATAAGTATGAGGTTCACACCTCCATTAACAAACATGTCGGCCCAATACAATTTCAAATGTGTGGTCTCGAATAGGTCCACAAGTTACAAATAGGCCCACAAGTTACACATAGGACCAGGCCAAAATACAAAATAATTCCCTTAAGATAAAGGTACATGACAATTTATCCAAGTTTATCTGAGATTAGAGCCATATAGACAATCTACTCTCAAGAAGAGTGGACCAAATATTCTCAAGCCTAGATTTTCTGGTCTATTCAAAGTATCTCGACGGGTTGGAGAAGTTGCCTGTGAGCTCGAGTTGCTAGCTAGCAACAGGGTCCATAACGTATTTCATTTATCTAGGGTCAAGAAGGCACTTGGTCATAATGTGGTTCCCTCATCTAACTTGCCACCATTAAATGAGGGGAAGTTGATTTTGATTTCTGAGGCCATAATTGTTTCCAGAGAATGGACTCTTTAGAGGAGGCTATCAGAAAGTTTTTGGTCAAAAGGAAGAACTTACTAGTAGAGGATGCAAGGTGAGATCATGAATAGATTTCGCAGAATCTAGAGTTGAGGTTGCTTGAAGGCAAGTAATTTTGGGAAGGACGGATTGTAATGTCCCCATCCTAACCAGCTGAGTTGGTGGACCTTTAGCCTATTCAATTGGTGCCCATAGGCTAATGAGTAAGGGTTAGGGAGCCTTGGAGGCAATTTATCTAGCAATTTGACAATATTTGATGGTTACTTAAGCTCCTACTGTATTTATGAGCATAATGCACTTTTAGGAGTGATTTTGGGTTAATCTTCCAATACTTACTATTTTTAGTAAGTCAGTTTCGAGCAACAAGAAGGCCAGCTAGCAAAGTTACTATTTTTAGCATTGTCGGTGAATTCAATTTTGATGTCTCTCGGCTTTTTATATAGTCTAGTGGTTTTAAATAAAATAACAATAAGTTATTAATTAATAAAGTTATATTAAAGATTTACCTTTATCATTTTTTAAATTTATTCAATTTAAAGGTGTTAATGTTCCTAGCTTCAGTCGTATGACCATTAGAATATATATAATACATGTTGATTAATAATAATATATTATATATGTTATATTATTATTAATCATATGAAAATTTAATATTCAATATTAAATTATTATATTATTCTTAATTAATAATTGATTGATGAAACATTATACAATTGATTAAATTATGATTAATAGGAAGAGGCATGTCCTTTCTTATAAATAATAATGAATAGACATGTCCCATGAAGGGACATGTCTCTCCTAGCCTCATTCCT
>MU223960.1:169892-215970 GCA_018584345.1 Thuja plicata | reverse complement strand
TTCTTCCAGTGGTCATTCAATCGTCTCCAAGCTATTGGCAGGCAGATTACTCATTCAATCATATGACAAATACAATGACAGCACTCAAGCAATGTTAAATTCATCTACCATACGAATTAAAGAGAAGTCCGATCTGCCATAATTTGATATATATTGTTCTATGCGTTCAATGTGATACGATCTGTTCAGAATAATAAAGGTGCTGGACTCTGGTATCTGTTCACTAGGATCTGTATTGAAGGTGCTGCATACACTGCGATCTGTTTGTTCTCTGCAATCTACATTGAAGATGTTGAAATATTGAAGGTGCTGAGATCAGAACACACCACACCTGGTAGTGCTCTATATAGACAATTGATTTGCTTCGTGGATCAGTGATCCTCAGCAAATTCATACTGTGAGTTGTATTATTCTTCACTCTTATATCTGATTTTCATTGCTGGGTTTTTCACCTCCACAAGGGAGGTTTTCCCAGGGTACTCGTGTTGTGATTGTGTTCAAATGTTTCATTTGTATTTCCAGTTTATTTAAATCTGATAACTAACTGTTAGATCTGACATTAAAATTTAACATGATATACATTAACAGCAGACTGATTAAGTCTGAAATTTACTTGACATGGAGACGTCCAGGTCTGCAAAGACATACTGTGATTTAATACTGCTGGAAAGAGATGTTTAGGGTCTGGACATCATCCCAGAAATATCGCAGGTCTTGAGGAGTACATATTGCTGTTTGTGGTAATCGATCCAAGGGTCTGCAGTCATATGCATGATGGGAAGTTAGTTTGGGACTGAACAAGCGAGGACAGCATTTGTGGTATGCCAATGCTCATTGTAATGTCATCATTGTGTTCTTAAATGTATTAAAGTAATCTGTTGTTTGTATTTCAGAATTAATTAAATCTAATATATGAATAAATGTGAGTTTGGCTTCTTGCATCAGTGTTATGAGTTATGTTATATTCCATTTCATTACAATTGCAAACCTCAATCAAACTGAAAACTCTACAAGAAACTCAGTGATACTTTGCAAGCAAACTGTTTGACAAAATTACAATTAGAGAAAAAGAAAAAATTCAGTATTAAAAAGGGGCATACCTTTACATTGATCTCTATAAAAGGTCAAGGCCTTCCATTTGTAACTCATTAGAGATGAGATTAGATTAGAGATAGGGTAGAAGAGAGAGAGCCTCGCCAAAATTTTCGCCATTATACTACCAAAATTATTCCTTCTTTCATTGTTGGTTTTCATGGTGGATGTTTGTGACGTTTGGAGTATTGTCTGGTTTCTTCAATTCCTCACTTATGGTAGGATTTCATTTCATGTTAAGTAGCAGTAGTTGAATGTAAGATATTGTTAAATGATAATTAGTGGAGGAGCTAGTTTCCATAACTTCTGGTACTTGCTGATTGTAACACTGCAAAGTTAGTCTAGGCCCAAATTGCAAATGTTTAATTTCTATTGGAAATGTTCATTTAGGTTGCGCCTTCATACCCTCCTATGCCTTGTTGACACGGCCAAGCAAGGACTAGCTAGAGGCTCACCCCATCATCAACATTATCTTACATTCTTAGAGTTAGGTTAGCCTTCTCAACCCTTATCCATTGTAGTTTGTTTAGTTGGAAGTAGTTAGAAGAAGTTAAAGTCAAGTTGGTAATTTTTTGATTGAACAGTGTAAGTCCCTATGTGATAACCAACATATCACATCATTATAACAGAGTAAAAGTCCATGAATAGAAGGAACCTCGGGGTTGTCTCATTTGATCACACAATCCAAATACATTGTTTAGCATATGAACATCCTTATTCAAGAGAGAGTTGGACATTTGGTGTTTCATCCTGGAATACTAAGTATTGGACTATGCATGTTGTAGTGGAACAAAACACACATCAGCAATTAGAGATAGGGTAGAATAGAGAGGCTTGGAGAAATTTTGGAAATAATACTACCAAAATTATTCCTTCTTTCATTGTTGGTTTTCATGATGAATGTTTGTGACGTTAGGAGTATTGCATGGTTTCTTCACTTCCTCACTTAGAGTAGGATTACATTTCATGTTAAGTAGCAATAGTTGAATGAAAGATATTGTTGAATGATAATTAGAGATGGAGCTAGTGTCCATAACTTTTGGTATTTGTTGATTGTAACAGTGAAAAGTTAGTTTGGGCCCAAATTGCAAGTATTTAACTTCTATTGGAAATGATCATTTAGATTGCTATGGTGAGGGTCATATGTGTTGACAAGGGAGACCACTACACATTCTGTTTGATCATCCTCCCTAGCTAAGAGGGAGTGTTAATGTCTGTAGCTCCAGTCGTATGATCATTTAGAATACATGTAATACTTAGATGTTGATTAATAATAATATATTGTATGTGTATATATATATATGATATATATTATTATTAATTATGCAAACTTATATTATTCTAATATATGATTGATTAATGAAACATTATAATATTATAATGAATAGACATGTCCCATGAAGGGACATGTCTCTCCTAGCCTCTTTCTCAATATGAATGAAAGAGAGATTGTTGCATTTGAAAAACACATACAATATACAATCTACGCAGTGCTATTACATTTGCAGCGATCTTAAAATCTCAACATAGTATCAGAGCCAAGTTGCAAATGTAGAAATGCAAAAATGAGAGGAGTTTAGGAATTGTGAACCCCTCCACCACAACATTGAAAATTGAAGAAACTTACGAGAGCCGGAGCCACTGGGCGACGCTTGGAATGCCGCCATTGACAACGAAGAGAATGTAGTATCCTAACGGGGCAGCCACACCGCTGGGCGGGGCTGTGACTAAAGAAGAATACACAACATTCCCGGTTGCATTTGAAACAAGGGTAGGTGTTTTTTAGTGGCGAGAGTGGGCAGCCTCTGGTTCATCGAATTGGTGTGGTGGTAAACGACGCTGCATAGACTTTGAACTATCAGACATCGAACAAGAGTATTACAGTTATGTATTGTATATTGAATCGAAGATCATTAAAACTATAAGAGGTAATGATCATATTGAACAGTGGAAGACATTCACCAATAAAGACCTATAATCTTGTCAATTCAAGAGTGGGTACAATCGATAGTAATCTAATCTATAATAAGAGACGACAACACCATAACAGGAGTTATCCATACTTGGAGTGGCAAATTGTTAAGCCTGAATCGGTGTGCGGGTATTTCTGGCAAGGAAATTTATATAAATTCATGGCTATGTATGGCTGACTTCTGAAAACAATGCATCCAGATAGGTCTACGGTTCGACCCTGACATTAACGGCTCCTTGTATTGCTACAACATGATGTCTAAGTCTTCCATGTAAAGAGTTATACATGTTGTCATGGAGTTGCGCTGCTATTTTAAATATGAAAGAATTCTTGGCTTGTAAGAAGAAAGCGAGTTCGTAGAATTCGAAACATTGGATGAATATAGGAAGAAGAAATATTAAATTCAGAAGGTATCGCGATTTTTGTGCATAGTTGGGGAATAAAACTTGAAAGATAAAATTCCATCAAGAGTTCGTGGACATTAAACTTGGAAGAAAATTTCCATACATAAGTCACGAAGACATTTAGATTACCTCATACTCCCAAGCAGTAGGACCATGACTTGGGCTAGCTTTATGCTTAAGCAACTCTCGTATTCATACATAGATATCTGCGGGACTTGGACCATAACTTTAATTTGCTCCAGGCCAGTAGTATCAATTGTACAAAGTCTCATACTCCTCATGAGACGCCGCCGTTTTGTTTTTCACCAACATATCCAAAATTTATTAAAATCCAACGGTGGATTTGTGAGATATGGTCCCTGTACTGAAACTGTATTTTCTGAGATAGTCACACATTCACCATCAACAATCTACTCCCTTACATTTGCAGTCTGGCTCTGATACCATGTTGAGATTTTAAGATCGTTGCAAATGTAATAGCACTGTCTAGATTGTATATGGTATCTGTTTTCCAAATGCAACAATCTCTCTTTCATTTATATTGGGAAAGAGACTAAGAGAGACATGTCCTTTCATGGGACATGTCTATTCATTATAATTTTATAATGTTTCATTAATCAATCATATATTAGAATAATATAAGTTTGCATAATATATATTTAATAATAATATATATAATATAACATATATATATATATATATATATACAATATATTATTATTAATCAATACTAAGTATTATATGTATTCTAAATGATCATATGACTGAAGCTACAAACACTAACAAATATAATTATAATTATAATTATAGTTATAATAAAATAATTATGATTATAGTAAACAAGAAAATTAATTATAAATATAAATAAACAAACAAACAAATAAATAAATATATAGTAATTTACTGGTTTGAAACTGAGATTATCCACATGAACTGCAAGGCTTCGTAGGATTACAAATGATTTTTGCCTTCTTCCAACCTTCATACGTGGAAGATAAAAGGAAGAAACGACAGTCATAGCTTGGCCCCACAATTTTATATACTCCAATCAATATCAGACTTCCTTATCGTAGGAAATATTACTTCTTCAGTCAATGATTAAGAGACGGCTAGTATAGCAGTTGATCGAATGTCTGATCTGCACTATTCAGATTAATGATCTTCGATGTATCATGTCTTAGTCTATATCGATTGTAAAAATTAGGGGCTAAACTAAGACACAATTGATACTTGATTGAGGGTTTAAAGTTTTAAACCACTATAGTAATCGTTGTCATAAATGAGGTGTTATCAATAAAATAAATTATTAAGAAATTAAGGGTGTGTCCCTTCATCACTCTTAAAAAGATATATACAGTAGCCATTGAGGGGAAGAAAAAAGAGGGAAACATATACATAGAGTAGAATCAGGGAAAGCACTAAAAACAATTGATCCTGATCACAGGAAAAGGGAAACAATCAATTTCATTAAAGATATACAGATCGTTCATTCACAAAAGCAAAATATATATATATATATATGATTTGCGTCAGAAGAAGAGAGCATAGGATAGACATATACGGACCACTAAAGAACCAAAATTTATCAAGCACATGGGAAATTCTTAATAAGAATATATCTTGTTGTTTTATCAATACCTCAATACAGCTCACTGCAAATAACATCTCATGTATTGCATGCCTTATCATTCTATAAACTTATATATATATATATATATATATATATATATATATATATATTAGAGGCAGCTAGCCTTCTATTTCCTTTAGGCAATACTTTGTAGCAAGTTCCATATTCATATAATAGGAACTTCTAATACATGTTATAGCGCAGCCCTTGGGACATATCATGAGAAACTAATACCACCTTGCAAGTCATCCATAAATACGTATAGTTGTAGGATCATTTTTTTGGGGTTAAATCGGAAGTAGCAAGTAATATTGATCAGATTCTCCATTGCATAGTCAAGCTGCAAGATTAGATAGCATAAGAGTTTGAAATTGAAGTAATTTGGTTGTTATCTCGATAGGGGACATTACAGTGTACTGGATATTATATCTTATTTGCTGTACTTCCTTGCTGTTTAGTATTTTGCTTCCTGAAGGGTTTGATGCTGAAGATGGGATTATGATATTCCTCCTTCCTCGATTTGCAATTAATAACTTAGATGGGCAGCTTTATGTTTTATGCAATCTGCAATTTCTTGGATGGATCAATACTTAAACCTTTTTTCTTATTGCTAAAAAAATGGATTTGCTGCGATCGATCTGAATCACTGTCCTGTACCTTCCTGAAGTACTCAATGAATGTAATTTCTCAATTTGGTGATTGGGCGAATGGAACCAAACATATTTGATCGATGGTACTTGATCTTAATCTGCTGATTGCTTAATTGATTACTCCTAATCAATGATTAAATTGCTTGATGAATGAACTGCCTTGATCACAGTCCATCTATTTATATTTCTATACCGAATGGGTGTGTCCTTTGGACCCAATGGTTTGATCCTCAAGAGTTCATGACTCTTCATTTATCTATGTTTTGTTGAATCCCTCTTTATGTTAATTGTCTCTTTGTTCTACTCGATCGCTGATTGAGATATTAGTAGTGCATTTATATATACATCTCTTAACATATTATCATTTCATTTGTATGCGCATTGACTGATATATGAAGAATATCAATCTATTAATATGGGAACTGATCTATCTATAATCATTGATTATTAATTTATTAAGATCATACTAACAATGAAACTATTTATTTTATATTGTTATATCTGATTGTTATGCTGGTAATGATTTATAGAGATTGTTATACTGCCCTTGAGGAACTATTCTTAATCGAGTGTCATTACCATACTTGATTGTCTCAATACAATTTGTACCTTTCCTGCCACATAAACAATAGATGCCAATTATTCTTCATTTATGTAGACTTTGTGATACTCCAATACATGTTTGACTGAAATCATACCCTATAAACAAGCAGTAGTCATTGGTATGTCGCTGTATTTCTCCATGCCATCATATGAATTAATGTCTGTATCTTCCCTCAAATTAACTCAGTATTTAATTGCTGCAATAAAATACAATTGCCATAATATTGAGCGATAATCTTGGTATAGTTGTTATTGAATAATTCAGGGTCCTTTCAAGGTAATTCGTAGTTGTTTTGTCTCAGATCAAGTCTGCTTGCTTCTTAAAGGATGAGTAACGTCATTAAGGGTGGGTAGATTGGCCTCTTGCAAAGTACATGTAGCAATTGGTATTCTCTTAGAGAATTGTATATAGCTTTCCAATGACATTTCAAGACGATATTCCATTATCTTTGTAATGGAATAAAGTGCTTTAGAGCCTTTTTTTATTTTAGTGTCTTTATTATTTATTTATTTATATTTTAATATCATTATTTATATTGTCATTATAATTATAATTATATATTTTTAATTTATAAAATATCCTTTCGGAAAGGGTACATCACATTTGTGAATCTACATGGCCTCAAATTGGTAGTATTGGTTGCTATGCATTCTACATGTGCTAAGCTAAGTGCCATAAAATTTGCTGCATGTTGAACTAGGATCATTGTTGAAGCTAAGCTAGGGCAAAACCCTAAAGTTCTCTTTCTATCTGCTATACTACCTGCCCAATCTAAGTCTATATGCCCTTGCAACTTTACCCCACCATCTCTAAGTTATCTCAAATCGTACTCCACTATGCCTCTAAAATATCTAAGTACATATTTTGTTGCTACCCAATGCTCATGTCATGGTTCCACCATTGATTGACTCAAATTGCTGACTACAAAACATATATCTAGTCTAGTGTTAACCACATACATTAAGAAACCTATCAATTACCTATGTTGAATCCACCAACTCTAAATCTAAAGTTCTCGCCTTCAAATTATTGATCATAATTGTGGTCATAGGTTAGCAATCCTTCATCCAGAATCACTTTACAATCTCAACTACATACATACATTGCTCAAGGAAAATTTCTTTTGGTTTCTGCCAAACCTTTAAACCAAAGAAGTAATGCATCATGTCGATGTCCATCTCAAACCCAATAGCTGAATCTATTTTGCATCCTACAATGAACTGCTCTACTCCTGTAATAAACAAATCATCTACATACATCAGCACAATAAGTAGATAAATCCCAAATATCATATAATATAGCTTAAAATCTACTTCACTTTTGATGAAACCCATACTTTGCAAATATTCATCTATCCTAGACTACCAATCTCTCATTGCCTATTTGTGTCCGTACAAAGCTTTCTTAACCTTGCGAACATGGGATTCATTCCTATTTACCTCAATGTCCTAAGGCTGCTCTATATACACTCCTTCCTCAACAATACCACTAAGAAAAGTGGTCTTAACAAGATTCCTTCCTATTTACCTCAAAGCCTTAAGGCTGCTCTATATAAACTTCTTCTCAATAAAAAGACTAAGAAAAGTTGTCTTAACATCCATTTGATGTATCTTCCATCCCATAAATTAAACTAAAGACATAATTATTCAAATGAAAGTTTATATGGTGATTGGAATGAATATCTCCTCATAGTCCACTCCCTCTTTTGGAGAGAACCCTCTAGCCACAAAGCTTGCTTTGAACTTCACGATGTTGCCATCTGCAACATTTCTTATTTTCTACAGCTAGTTAAAACTCAACTGATTTTCCTTTGACACTAGCGCTATGTCCTAAGAACCACTTTTAATAATGGTTGTGTATTCATCCACCACAACATCATGCCAAACTTACTAATCTATTGCTCCCTTTAATCTCAAAGGCTCTAAATCTATGATGCCACTTATTAATGCCATGTTGTTTGGAAACTTTTTTGAAGGCCTAACTTTGTGAATTTGCTTTTACAAACATCAACATACCGCTAAGCATCCCTCGATGTTTGTTTATAGACCATATAAGTCTCCTTACAAAAGTAGAAGGGGCTAAATTCTCTTCTAAAGATTGTTGTTATGATTTTGAAACAACTAGCATATTTGGAGACAATGACTCAACCTTTGGAGCTTCCTACTCCTCAACCTCTATTACTAGAATGAGCCCATGGGACTTCTAATAGCAAGGTCTTCCTCAAACTTTACATTTGTATTGACTACTACCTTTCTCTACACTAGAATAGAGACCTTGTAGGCTTTTCAAGTCTCACTATAACCCACCAATTAACACTTCCTATTGCAAGGTTCCAACTTGGTCTTCTTCTCTTCACATATATGAATATAAACAAGACAACCAAAGATGCAAAATACTCACCTCTAGCTTAATACTAGTGAATGCCTCCTTTCGTGTATTATGCTCCAAGATCCCATAACGACACCTATTTTGGATATAGACTATCTTGTTACATCCTTTTGCCCGCAAAAACGTTGGTAAGATTCTACTAATGAATCATGGCCTTAAAAAACCTTATGATGGATCAATTTTTGTACTTTGCAACCCTATTCAATTGTGGATTGTAAAATATAGTTAACTCCCACTTAATCCCTACCTCCTTATAAAAACCCTCAAACTCCTTGGAAATATAATCACCCCATTGTTTGATCTCAAGACCTTATACTTCTTTCCTGTATAATTTTCAACTATAGCTTTGTACTCCTGAAACGTGCTAAAGACCTCACCTTTGGTCTTTAAAATGTAGATCCAAGTCTTATGAGAGGAGTCACCAATAAAGGAATCATAATAATACCCCCTACATTTGATATTATTGACATCATTCATAAACATCCAAATGCACTAAATTTATATTTTCCATTATCCATGCTCCCTGCTTCAAAAAGTAGCCTCAACATACTTCCCAACTGTGCATCCTCTACATACTCCCTCTAAATCAATGCTGAAATTTGGAAGATCTGTGTTTATCTCCCTCAATATAGGCAACAATTGTGATGAAGATGCCCCATGCTCTTGCGCCATAACTTGCACAAATTTTCACTGTTATAAATTAAGGCTATAACAAGTTCACCTGATAGTCCGTATAGATTGTCTTCTCTAACCCTTATTACTTGTGTATTATCTAGGCTAAACTCGTTTGGCTTGATAAGGACTTGTTGATTTTTTAATTTAGTTGCATAACTCTTACCTTCCGAAATTGGAACTGAAAGAAAAAAATCTTGAGGCAAGAACAAACAAACATCATTTACTCCCTACAATTGTAAAAACCCTCCCTGGTTCTAACTCTGTAACATCATATGATCGCATGCTGGAAATTACATTCCAAATTGTAATGCCACCCGCTGGAAATGATTACAATTTGTTTTCGAGGCTCATAGACCATGAACGAAGGCAACAGAACGTGCCTCTAGGATGTCAAATGCTGGCCCTAGCAAGGGAAATGCAGACTAAAATCAATGAATGTCGTCCTCCTATTACTGTTGCGGCAGTCTATAATTACATACGCATCTCCCCAATAAGCTGCAATCTGCAGTTGTGAATCACACTCCTGATTTGTAAATTGTTTCTGAGACGACACTAAAACCTCCTGAGATTAAACGCTGAATCTTCTTCACCATTCGGTCACCAAATTAAGCACAATCTTAATCTCTGGATGAGATTAACGCTGGCACAATTTATTGGTAGAGATCAACCAATTCAAAGTGCAAAACACTTGAAGAATTTTCAATTCTTCCAGCCTTCAAATGCTGAAACCCTTGGCTTCAAATATTCATCACCAATTCATAAAATATCAAATCCACAATAGAATGATGAAAAAGAACTCATGTGAGTCTTTTATAACTTAAGTGGGAGAATTCACACACTTTCCCAGCCAATGTAGGATAAATAGATATACTTTTTCCTTTTAATAATTCACTTACTCCAATACTTTACTTAATATTTTGACTTAAGCTTCAACGAATTAATTGGATAAATGGCCCCTTCCAATGATGACTCAACCCTCAACTTAAGTGAAATTATAAAGTTAAATTATAACTTTATAATAAGCTATTTAATGATTAAATAATAATTTGGCCACTAAAATAATAATAACTCCCAAAATACTTATCCTTTTAATATGTCGTCTGAAACAGGAGTCACACCTAATATTTCCCCACGTGACCAAATGCACTTTCCAAAAATAGAAAGCGTCTTTCTCGATCAACCTCAGTCTTACTATAGATAGTAAGTATATGAAACTGAGTCCAAACAAAGTCCAATCTGAGCCAATCGTAGACCAAATTGGAACCTGCTAAATTGGGGACATTACAGTCCTCCCTCCCCGAGATTGCTTGTCCTCAAGAAATCGTCGAAACAAGGCACATATCTATCCACCCGGATCCCAAGGATAAGTATGTATGATGTCCCAGGCATCACCTACAAACTCCTGTGATGACAACTCCATCCACAGAGCTATCTTGATCACACTGTCACCATGCCAACCATAGTGACCCACACAATCCGCAGTGCTAATCCTGCCTCCCCTTGGATCCCGCTTGATACGAAACTCACATCCATTCATAACAAGGAAGAATGGATATCTAATACCATTTGATAGACTAGAATTCCCTGCACACCCTGCCAATTTGCTCTGTGTATGAAGTCCATCTATGCATCAGGAACAAGTACACCCAAAAACAGTTGTACCATAAACCAGATATCCATCCTCTGCAAAACCATCATGGATATGTTGACCCTGCAAGTGGCCTCTTGCTAACTTGCAGTAACTAACCCCATCAACTGCAGGTGGAGAGAAACCATCCCATAAAGGATGATATAAACCTGGAGCCAACCCACACCGACATGCAACTAAATCCTCAACCAGTGGGTCAAAAGAAAAATGATGAGCGCTCCTCACTGTGTAATTATGGTAAAATGCTCCAGTCTCTGTCAAAGGCTCATCAAAATCAATCCGACAATCAAGAGATGGCTCCAATCTCAAACTCTGAATAACTGGTTGGGCAGGATCCTAGGTAACCCTCTTAGCAAACCCAACCACAAAATCCTTGTGAGGAAGCATTGTAGTCAAAGTATCTACAATCATTCCCACTAAAACCTGAATACCATGAGAACGCTGGATGAGAGTACCCTCAGAGGCCCCAAAAGGTCCCTCCAGTAATTTCAGACTCTCAAGCAAGTACTCCATAAATGACTGTGCAGTAGAAATTATATGAAGAAGCATCAACCTGCTCCCGTGAAATCCACAATTGATCCCTCTGAAACCGTGGCACTACAAACTGCCTATCGCTATCAGTTGTATAAGATGAAGTAATAGATTTGCTTCTGGCAGAAGAAAACAAATCACCATGAGAGCTCGTCTCCAAATCAGATGATACCCTGCCCATGTCTTGTGAATCAGAGGAAGTAGTGTCAGGAACTATCACACAACTCTCTGATGAATCCACTACTTCTACCTCAAGCCAATCAACAACCTGTCATCCGTCATCGTGCTAACTAATGGAGGACCTGGTACCACAAGAAACTCTCTGCAGTCCTCCATTGATGCACTCACCTCCTCTATAACTATTGCACCTGTACCAAGGACGGATGTAATTGTGTTCCCAACACATCCATCACTGTCATCCGTGGAAGCCAACTCACCACCAACCATGACTATAAGTAGCTGAACTGGATTTGTGGCTGGCGTAGACTAACTTGCTCCAACTCCACAGTCACCTTCCCCAACTGCATCTGTGACTCCTGAAGGGCCAACTGGGTGCTATCTAACAACTCTACAGTCACCTTCCCCAACTGCATCTGTGACTCCTAAAGGGCCAACTGGGTGCTCTCTAAGACCCCAGAAGTTGCCTGAAGCTCATGGGTGAGCTCAACAACCTCCTCTTTCCCTAACAATGCCATGTAACAAGCACTCTCCCACTCAAGCACGTGTTCCCTGTCAACTAACAACTGTACATAACTCTGCCTCAAAATTTTGATAGCCTCTCGAAGCGAATGAAAATCTGCTAGGGAAAGATAGCTACCACCGTGCTCATCTGACATAGGAGCACCCCAACCGTAAACAACCAACAACTGTCGGATAACATCATAATGCTCAAGAGTTGAAGAAATATCTCTATCGCTCACCCTCAGCTGTCTGGACATAAGATGTCTCTGCATGCCCTGGCTCCCCTGTACACTCTAAGTCTCACAAATCGCACTGTGGTAGGAAACTGTATCTACCAGACTCACCTCATGATCACTCTCATGTGTGCCAACAACCTCGCACATGTCCACCAACGAGGTACTGCCACTAGGTACCACTACAAATACCTCCCCTAAAGAAGTGGAAGCCACTGTTGTATCAAACTCTTGGAACACATCTGCTTCCTCATCCTCATCCGTGAGTCCCTGTAAAGCAAGATACTGGGACCCATCACTATAAGATGACAACTTTGAGTCAACACTCAATGTTCGGAATGACAAAACCAGACTCATTGCAGTACACATCATCCTCATACCAAACATCAGAGGTATCCACAACGCTAGAGTTAGCATCGTCTAACTGAGACCCCTCTGCTATCTCTTGCTGCATACATGACTCAATGTCATCATGTGAATCAACAACACTAGGGCCTGAATCTACATCATCTGACTCCTTTGTGTTGATGTGAGTTTTGTTCCACTACAACATGTAGAATCAAACACTTAGTATTCCAAGATGAAATACCAAATACTCAATCCTCTCTTGATATAAGGTCATCTCTCATGCCAAGCTTGCAAAGTAAGATCATGAAATGACTTCAAGGTTCCCTTCAACTGTGGATACTCGCTCAGTGAAATAATGTGATTTGTTGGTAATCACTTAGGGGGGCTTTCACTATTCATTCAATGGATATCAACTTACTTGCACTTCTGAAGATTTAGCTTCACAATGTGCAATGAAAATATGTTTTTTTTTTCCAGTTTCTACTTCAACTTAAACTTAACTTCTACTTCTACTTCTAGCTAGGAATGCAAGGAATCATGGATGACTTGGACTCTACCAAGTGAAATCTTATCAACGACCTCAACTTCACCTAGTTCAAGCTTATAGGGAATACTCAAATGGTTTTCAAATCAATATCTCCTCTCCAATCCCATCAATGGATGCAAACTAAAGATTAAATATCAATTGAAGTTAAGAGCAATCACTAGCTTACCACAAAAGGCACCCTTCCAATCAGCAAGAGGGCTAGTGGGCTAGTTTATATTTGAGTTGAACAAGCAAACATCCACAATTGCTTTCATCCAACTAAGCTACTTTTAACAACATGAAATGAAATATGCTCCAAGTGAAAGATTGAAGAAACCATGCAACACTTCAAAGCAATATTAAGTAATTTATCATGATGAACCAACAATGAATTATTAATTACTTAAATAGCATCATAACAACAATTTGATCAAGTCTCTCCCTTGGCTAACCTACTCTAATCTCCTACTAGCTCTCTAGCTTCTAACTCCTCTACTCCAATCTAATGCTAATTAGCTAACCCCCTTTACAAATGAGAAGGCCTTGGCCTTTTATAGATGTCCAATTACAACGAAGGGCCAAGATTCACTTGAGATCAAGGGCCAAGATTCATCCCTAGAAACCCTAATTAGGGTTGTCAAATTTTCAACCAATAACAAGAGGGCACCAAATCATGGGCCAATAAGAAAATTACAATGATTTTTTAACCAATGAGAAAATAGGACACTTGGCACGCTGTGATTGCTTGTGCTTGAAATTGGAATTTTTTGATTGGAGAAAGCATCCAATTGCCACCTCATCTTCTCAACTCTTCTCCATCTTTGTTCTTGGAAATTTTCTCTTTGCCATGATTTGAACTTGCTTGAACTTGCATCTCTCTTGAACTTGATCTTCCTCTTGCCTTGAACTTGCCTTCTGACAACTTGGTGTGAACTTCCTTCCCACTTGAGATCTTTGAACTTGAGCTTGAAGCGCTCACTTGTTGGCATGATAATGGAGGATATGTATACCAACGCTCTGATCTTCTAAGTTGTCCCAATGATGAATCTTGATTCAGCCCTTTCTCCTTCACATCCACCTTTCACTTTGCTTGCTCTTCCTTTCTTTCGTGAATTCCTCAAGCTTGAACTTGGCACCCTCTCCTTGCCAACCTGCAAGAGCAAAAACACATGTCTTACTTCATTTGATTCGATAAAATATTGCCGTTAAAACTTGAAAATTTGATTAAGTCAATTGAGTTAAGATTGCCATGTTGTTGAGTTAAGATTCCACCTTAGATTGTAAATTTTAGCCTTCTAATTACCTAAGTTAGAAATTTGCCATGAATTGTTCATTGATTACCATTAGCATTGATTGTCAAATTGATGTTCATTTAACCCTTGCCAACTAGTTAGCTTAGAGTTTGTATTTGATTGTTAACTTAGTTGTATTTGTGTGTTACTTAGTTTGATTTGTCATTAAAAATTAAAGCAACAAAACAAGCTAATGCTAGGAAAGAAAAGAGAAACCAAGGGAAATTCATCACAAGGTTGATGAATTCCGGCCAATGGAGGACCCTCCTCAAACCCAAAACAATATCAAAATTCAAATCCTTACAAAGTGCGTCTAGCTTGCATCCTTCATACCTTCTCTTACAAGAGATTGAAAAAAAAAAAAAGATAACCAAATCGCTGCTTGTGCTCAAATCAGTCCACTTAGGAAGTGGAAGTGGTATCCAAGTGTGAAGCTCCAACAAGATGTTGATCTCTAGCTCTCTTCTATGCCTCCAAGTTGAAAAGGATGATGCCTTCCAGCCCCTAGATGATTAGGCAGAGGTGATAGGACAAGAAATTGTTCCTGATTGCCCTCCAAAACAATGCATTTGCCAACCCTTGAATTCTGATCTGATACTTATGCATTTGAATTTGAATACTTCCAAGGAGTTATGATCTTGTCTAGGGTCTGGAAATGGACTGCCAAGACCTTGCTTGATTGGAATAGTTGCTCATTAAGTATCGAATCCTTCAACCTGCTGGTGAAAATTCGCTATCTCCAGTCTCAGTTCTGAATGTGAAACGCTCAAATCAGGATGCCCTAGCATAAGATTTTCATGAAATGAGGGCCCGGGATTGATGCCAAATTCTGATTGCTGCCTCTTACCACTGAATTTTGCAAATGTAGCATGAAAAACTGCTATGAAAGGGGGGGGCTGAAAGTGCCTTGGAAAGAAATCATCCCAATCTGAAAATCAAATTTCAGACCCTAGTGCATAGAATTCGCTGCCAAATGGAGTCTACTTCACCACATGAAATTGCCCCAAGCTGGAGAAATTTGAACCTGCAAGAAAAATCAGATTAATCGCTCTTGTTTGTGTTTGAAATGAAGTCCAAAATGCCTCTTAAATACCCATTCAAATTGCCCAAAGACGGACAACTTGCATGGAGGGTCTAAAAGATTTAAATTAAATTGCCACCTTTGGATTAAAATAGACATTGAGATCCCAGCCACCTTGGTACATGGGCCGACTTGGGGATTAAAATTTAGATTGCAAGCATGTAGGCACATGATTAACTTTGAAATTGCCAAGCATAGGGGGTTCAAAAATTTGCATCGATTTTAACCAACATGTAGGCTCTAAATTAAATTGAATTTACCACATCATGGGGCCCCAAAATTAATTTTGAAATTTAACACATGGAGAGGCCTTTAATTAATTTCGAAATTTTACAAAGCAAGAGGGCCCAAATTTGCATCGAAATTTACAAAGGCTTGGGCTAAAAGAAACGTCTAGCTTGTGGATCCCATTTGGCACAAAATTCGAAATTACTCAAGGTGTGAAAGCATGTTATAATCAGCAAAATGAAAAAAATATAATGATATCAAGGTTGGGTTGCCAAGAATAGGCCCTGTCAGAATCACCAAGCCAAGAATCAAAGTTGGTGTAGTAGTTGCCTTGCCAAGATTAAAACTTGTATCAATCACCTTGCCAGAAATGAAAAAACTTGTATGGGTTGGCCTGCCAGAAATTGAAACTTGTATAGGTTGGCCTGCCAGAAATTGAAACTTGTAGGAACCACCATGCCAAGAATTTATCTTGCACCAAGCACCTTGCCCAAATTTTAAACACAATTTCGATTTTCAACTTTTATTTCCAGATTTGCCTTGTAAGATTAAAATAACTAAAATGTCTTGGCCAAAATCGATTTTCATTTTCACCACCCAAGCCATGTCAAAATTAAACGCAAACACCATCCCCAAATCGAAATTTCGCACCAAGTTGGCCGCCCAAAATTAGAGGTGAGGTGATCATGATGTCAAAAAAGTGTAAGGGTGAGCTTGCTGAAAATGAAACTTGTAAGCACTAGCTCGCCAAAAATGAAAAAAACTTGCATTAACCACCACGCCAGAAATTCAAGACCTACGCAAATTTCCAAAATTAATTTCCAAACTCCAAACCAAGATCGATTTCACATTTAAAGCTCAAATTTATTCCAAAAAAAGTGCAAGTTAAAATTCCAACCCCCAAAATCATGTTATAGTCATGATGTCGAAAAACGACATAATCACCATGCCAAGATTGCAACTTGTATGACCTACCACGCAAAGAAATAAATTCGCATGGATGGACTTGCCAAAGAATCAAACTTGCAAGAGCCTGCTAGCTGAAAATGCCAAAGCTGGAAGACCAAAATTCCAATTTAGAAAACCCAATTTTCACACTTAAGCTCAAAATCTTTAAATTGGATTTGCAAAATCGCCATTCTCAGAAAATTACCAGACTTGGCCAAAATTTGATTTCACAAATCATTATTGATCCAAACATCATCATTTTACGTTCAAAATCTCCATCATTCATGTCCAAAATCTGAAAATTGCCAATTATCTCCAATTTTGAAAAACCAAAATCAAAGTTGATCTATCATCATTCTAAATCCAGATCGCCATCAAAAAAACCAACCTCAAGCCAAGGAAGAGGCCAACTAAGGGTGGAAAACAACAAAAATTCTCAATCTCATCAAAATGATCTAAATCCACCCATGGTGTTGAAAAAAAAACACCGATTGAAGGCAAGACAAACCTCAAATCCCCGAGCTTCAAATCTCTCACTTAGAGGCTTCAAAAAAAACTACTGCCAAAGACTACCACCCCCGCCGCTAAAGCAAAAAAAGGGGGGTCCCCATTTGCAATGGGGAGATGGTGTGAAAACCTCACAACACTCCGTAACACTCAAATCATGAGTGTCATCACTGGGTAACTCCATGCTTGCATCCTCTATACAGAAGAAGATTGTTGCCTCTTGCACTGACCCAACACTACGATTGCTGCTGTAAAAATCAGAGCTGTCAGAGCTCATATCCTCCTCGCAGTCCTCAAAGATGACACCATCATCTAAAGAATCAGAATCCATAGTGGCATCGACAACATCTTCTGCACTCGTACTATCCACCACATCATCAACAGGCTCACATAAGGGACTGTTGTCCTGAAAATCAAACCCTGTAACACTAGTACTACTACTAACTAATGTAAAGCTGCCATCAATGGTAGTGAACATGTCATCAGCCTGTTCCGTGACACTAACTCTGATATGCTCAGAATGTTGAGACTCAATAACCCTGTCCGTCAACAAGTCCATTACATCCACATGTCCTTGTAAAGAGTCTCCAACATCATGTGTGCAAATAGGACTAGTGGCTGACCCACTAAGTATAGGATCATCTCCACAAAGATCAGTAGCTGATGAAAATTCATACTGGATGCCTCACCTGTAAAGATCTCGCATCTCTCCTCCTGCCTTTTTCGTGAAGAGGACTTATTGAAAAAGGAAACCAAGAATTTTGTTGCCTTATCAACAATTGCAGGATCTAAGAGTTCGCATTTAGTCTTTCCTGAGTTTGCCTCTGTTTCTCCATTTCATTAACCAAGGCATTTGTTTGCTTTCTTAGATTAGATAAATTGTTCAACTGGTTTCCATATTTTCCTGATTTCCTGTATTTGCCCATGATGGAAATAACAACAAGAGTGTTGGTCACTCAAGACAAACAAGTGAGCTCAATGAATTCCACCCCAACAGGATGGCAGGAAAACAACTCTGATACCACTCTAAGAACCCTTGCTGGTTCTAAACCTGACAAACACCAAATTGCTTTACTTTTCAAATGTTTGACATTTTATCAAACACTTTGCAGACAAGCTCTGATACCACTGTAAAAACCCCCTGTGGTTCTAACTCTGTAACATCATACGATCGCATGCTGGAAATTACATTCCAGATTGTAATCCCACCCGCTAGAAATGATTGCAATTTGTTTCTGAAGCTCATAGACCATGAACGAAGGCACCAACAATAGAACGTGCCTCTAGGATGTCAAATGCTGGCCCTAGAAAGGGAAACGCAGACTTAAAGCAATGAATGTTGTCCTCCTATTACTGTTGCGGTAGTCTAATAATTACACACGCAACCCCACAATAAGTTGTGATCTGCAGTTGTGAATTACACCCCTGATTTGTAAATTGTTTCTGAGACCACTGAAACCTCCTGAAATTGAACGCTGAATCTTCTTTACTATTCGGTCACCAAATTAAGCACAATCTTAATCTCTGGATGAGATTAACGCTGGCACAATTTATTGGCAGAGATCAACCAATTCAAAGTGCAAAGCACTTGAAGAATTCTCAATTCTTCCAGCCTTCAAATGCTGAAACCCTTGGCTTCAATATTCATCACCAATTCATAAAATATCAAATCCACAATAGAATGATGAAAAAGAACTCACGAGTCTTTTATAACTTTTGTGGGAGAAGTCACACACTTTTCCTGCCAATGTGGGATAAATAGATATACTTTTTCTTTTTAATAATTCATTTACTCCAATACTTTAATTAATACATTGGCTTAAGCTTCAATGAATTAATTGGATAAATGGCCCCTTCAGTTGATGACTCAACCCTCAACTTAAGTAAAATTATAAAGTTAAATTATAACTTTATAATACACCATTTAATGATTAAATAATAATTTGGCCACTAAAATAATAATAACTCCCAAAATACTTATCCTTTAAATATGTCGTCCAAAACAGAATTCACACCTAATATTTCCATATGTGACCAAATGCACTTTCCAAAAATAGAAAGGGTCCTTCTCGAACAACCTCAAACTTACTATAGATAGTAAGTATTTGAAACTGAGCCCAAACGAAGTCCAATCTGAGCCAAATGAAGACCAAACTGGAACCTGCTAAATTGGGACATTACAACAATGAATGCTTTGACTTACAGATTAAATAGAAATATAACAATGAACATATTCAATACAATAATTCAGAAAATACACATCAATATGGCAGAAAGATATAACTTTATTATCAAAATGTAATGTGTACTCCCGTACTCTGATGATGTTTCGGATCTTGATACAAGCCAGAAACATATAGCACTTGACGGTTGGTTAAGAGTCCTAACCATTGGAAACTAACAACTACCCAAGAACTATAATCCATTACATTGCCATTTATTAAACAAATTATTATTTATTCTTATCGACAAAACTGTCGCCGACGTCAACCCCCCAAATAAGGAGTCTTTCAAACAACAAAACAAAAATGGAGCAGATGAACTACAACATCTACTACTGAGAAGCAAAGTGAGAGGACTTCCCTGGAGTGGTTGAGGACGTCAACCTAGATGCATTGGAAAGCTACTAACGAAGGAGATGTAAATCTTGTTCGGTTATCTTTTGCTTCTCGCATGCTACCCTCACCATCCGCATGACCTCCATTTAGTCCTTCTTGGTACTCCAAAGCTCTACAATCATAGTTGCTAAACGTTCCTCCATCTCTTTGAGTTGTACCTTGTTCCCTGCTCTGGTTGCCCTTCCGTAATCCAACTGTACCTCCAAGGCCACTCTTTGCTCCCTCTCGGTGGTGATAAGTCTCTGTTGCTACACCATCTCCTCCTAAGAAGCTACCACCTACTCTACTATGGCCACTTGCCCTGTCTTGGCCTCACCGACCAAGTGGGTTGCCTTCTACAACCGAAAAAATGTCCTAAAACACTCTCTCCATACTGTGTATGATGTCCATCATACCACCCTGCCCTCTTGTGAGTGTGGCCTGCGCCATGTCTCCATAATCTCAAGTATCCATGGCTGGCCACCAATGGGCTGTAAAGTTTTGGGCAAACTCATGTTTGCAACCATTTCTCATGAAGGCGAGGAGTCCCTTTGCCTCTGCAGAGGTAGATCCGATATCCACCTGTCTGGCAAGATCGGCAACCCCTCCTGCAACTACAATCATGCCCTCCAAATTTGCCAAGTATCTCTATATGGATTCGAGAGCATCTTGTGGGTCAGGTTTTGAGACCTAAATGTGGTTGTCATGTACCTCTCTCTTGCTCTATCTCATGCAGTCATGCCTTCCCTTCTTTCAAAGCAGTTGGTTGTGCTCCCCTTTGGTCGTAAGTATGTCCAGATGAGTCTAGTAAAACATGGCCAATTTATTGGGTTCCACTCGGCTAGCAAGTATGAACCTTCCCCAATGGTTAGCTGGTACTTGGGTTCTCAGTGCCTCAAGGAAAAGCGTTATGGCATAGTGGCACATATAAAAAGTCTTATGCTTGAGAGTTAGGAACTTCCATATGCATTCCAATAACAACTCCTCCCAGTTATAAACCTTTCCTCTTATGATCTCATTCATGAGCTTTAGCTCCTTAAAAGGTCAAGAATGGACCTCCATTCTAGTGTTGCGATTAAAGATTTTTTCACGCCTTGGTTGTTCCTGCTACTCCATAAACTATTCCATTGTTCCTGCGTGAGCTCGCTTCGGCATACTAGTTTAAGCAACTTGTCCTCTTCGACAAGCATCTTGGTCGAGGATTTGGACACTTGGGCACCAATGGATGGGATACCAAAAACCTTGGTGAACTCGATCAACCAAAAAGATATCACAACTGTATTTCCCTAAACTGCACAATGGTTTTCTAGGAACGTGACTCATATCCTGCCATCATAGTCTGTAGTACTAACTCAAAATCCCGTATGTTGAACAGAGGCATTAAAATGGTTGTCTACTTCTACCTTCCCAAGCGAAGCTTTCATTGGGTGGTCATTCTCAGTGCTAACCCACCATGTGTGACAATCGCTACCAATGACCCTCTCAAATGTTAGGGTGTCCACTGTCACTCTCTTGTTGTTCTACACATTTGACCTTGTTTTCTTCTTTCCACTTATTGCTATGGTTGCGTGATGTCAATTTTTTCCTCTCTTTTCTAGTTTTGTCCTTCGTAGAATAACTACCTCCACTAGGGTTTCCATAACTAACTTTCACCATTCCCTTCCGTAAGGGACTCTTGTGATATGTGCCTACGTGGTCTCTTCCTTCGACTGCACAGATCCCACCTCCAGCAGTACCAATTTCATCTTCAGTCATACTAGTTTCATCTTCGATCATACTAGGTGCACCTTCGGTCGTACGAACCACCTTTAGCTCTGCGTAGTTTTCCCCTACGATTCCACTTGTACGACTTGCAACTCCAACTTCCTCCTTGTTGTACAGTTCCTCTAAAGATAGCATGTGACCTTCGTACGGACTCATCATGTTTTGTTCACACAGCATTACCTGAAACTCCAATCCGTACTGCTCCTTCCACTTCTATTTGTACAACACTTCTTCGTATGGCTCTTTGGGACCGTACCACTTTCTTATGTCTTCTCTGTGCAGCTCATTCACTTCGTATGGTGCTTTTATGTTGCACCCTACGATGTTTCTTCATACGACACCCTTTCTCTGCACGGTTTTCTCACTGCACGATCGTGTACAGACCCTAACACACATCCTTCATTGTCATACGGTGACTTCTCACTACGTACAGTCCCTTTTCCGTACAGCTGCTCCCTTGGTACAGTCTCTCCTTCGTACCAATGTGACCTTCGTATGGTCTCTTCGATTATGGTGCTTCCTCGCCTACTCTTTTTCTCAACTTTGCTTCTCCCCTGGATGCTTTTGAGAGAATGAGTTCTTTTGCAATTAACTTATATGTGCCTCTTTGCTGTTTTAAGGTTAGGTTTTCAATAAAACACGGGTTTTATGAGAAAATTTAATTTCCTTATTAATTTTCCCACTTTATTTTTCCTAGCACATTTTATTTCTTTTATCTCCACCTTCACTTGCATATTTTTTATTCCTCTTAAATACTTTCCAACTTTAAATTTTTTATAAAAGAAGTATTTTTCCTTACTTTTCCAACCTTTGTTCTTTCATTTTCAACATTTTGACATTCAAAATTTGACAAAAATTTATACCCTTTGATTTTTTTACTTTTCGTGGACTTGGGCTTACCTCTCTACTTTCTTGCTTTTCCGTTTGTTTCTCTTTGAATCCTTTATTTTTTGCAGCTTGATAACAATTCTCCCTTTTAATTTCCTTGACCTTGCCAGCTTTGTAATCCTTCATGTCGCCTTTATACTTTTTCTGTGGTTCTCCCTTTTCCTCATCCACCTTTTGCTTCATTCCCCTTGGTTCAATATTAGGTCGGACATCGACCTCTAACACGAACCGCCACCAACAGGTGTCTGGGGGTGTCTTCTAACACTCGTTCGCAACATGTTTCAATATATTCAAGATCAAATATCTTATCAACTATTGGTGCTGGTCCAATACCCTTGTAGCTTTCATCTGTGTACCAGCCACCATACTTGTGATACCATACTACTTCCTCTCCATTGATGGTTGGAGGTTCGGTAGGGTTCGGGATGACCTTACACAATAAATTTGAAGTAGCCAAGGTTGGGGGTTCTATACCGTCATCCACGTATTTTTGGATGATATGCTCGTTGTATCCATCTAGCTCTGCAATAAACAAATGGTCTATTTTCAAAGCCATTTACAAGCAGAGCCTGTTGATGTGAGTTCTATTCCACTACAACATGTAGAATCAAATACTCAATGTTTCAGAATGAAACACCAATTATTCAATCCTCTCTTGATATAAGGTCATCTCTCATGCTAAGCTTGCAAAGTAAGATCATGAAATGACTTCAAGGTTCCTTTCTATTGTGGACACTCGCTCAGTGAAAGAATGTGATTTGCTAGTAATCACTTAGGGGGAATTACGCTATTCATTCAATGGATATCAAATGTTTGCACTTCTAAAGATTTAGCTTCACAATGTGCAATGAAAATATAGCTTTTGATTTCGAACTTCCACTTCAACTTCAACTTAAACTTAACTTTCCCTGCTACTTCTACCTCTAACTATGAATGTAAGAAATCATGGATGACTTGGACTCTACCAAGTGGAATCTTATCAGCGACCTCAACTTCACCTAGTGCAAGCTTGCAAAGAATACTCGAATGGTTTTCAAATCAATATCTCCTCTCCAATCCCATCAATGGATGCAAACTAAAGATTGAATATCAATTGAAGTTAAGAGCAATCACTAGCTTACCACACAAGGCACCCTTACAATCAGCAAGAGAGCTAGTGGCCTAGTTTTGTTCGAGTCAAACAAACAAACATCCACAATTGCTTTCATCCAACTAAGCTTCTTCTAACAACATGAAATGAAATCTACTCCAAATGAAAGATTGAAAAAACCATGCAATACTCCAAACGCCACATACGTTCACCATGAAAGCCAACAATGAAAGAAGGAATAATTTTGGTAGTATGATAACAACAACTTCATCACGTCTCCCTTGGCTAACCTACTCTAATCTCCTAGCTCTCTAGCTTCTATAATCTTGGATCTAACTGTCTTCTCTCTAACTAACTAGCTAACTAACTTCTTACAAATGAGAAGGCCTTGGCCTTTTATAGATGTCCAATTACAACGAAGGCCCAAGATTCATTTGAAATCAAGGGCCAAGATTAATCCCTAGAAACCCTAATTAGGGTTGCCAAATTTTCAACCAATTACATGAGGGCACCAAATCATGTGCCAATAAAAAAATTACAATGATTTTTCAACCAATGAGAAAATAGGACATTTGGCATGTTGTGATTGCTTGTGCTTGAAATTGGAATTTTTCGATTGGAGAAGACACCCAATTGCCACCTCATCATCCTTATCATGTAGCTCTGATTAATCTTTGTGAAGAGATAATATCTCTTGATACTCAACACTGCCCAACTTTCCAAGATGATGGCATCTTCCCAAATTGCTTCATCTTCTCAACTCTTCTCCATCTTTGTTCTTGGAAGTTTTCTCATTGTCATGATTCGAACTTGATTGAACTTGTATCTTGATGTTTCTTTTGATCCTTGACCTTGTCCTTCGGTAACTTGGTGTGAACTTCCTTCCCACTTGAGATCTTTGAACTTGAAATCTTGAGTTTCCATCTCTCACCTTCCTAGCCTCTCATTCTCCATTAATTACCTTGCAAAACCAAGGAGAAAATTTACTTAAGTTCATGAAAGGATAAGAGAAATCTGAAAACTTCACAAAATAAAATTATGCTAATATTCAGTAAGATGGACTTTCACTAAGATTTCACCAAATTTAAGACTCGAATCCTTCATCCTCTTGCAAATCTTAAGAGAAAATTAAATTGAAATTTGGAAAACGAGTAAATTTTCTTCAACAACATGCCTAGATTGCATTCTTTTTACCACCTCATCTTTGATTTTGCTTCCTAATCCAAGCCTGCTACAAGTGGGATCTGCACCTTGTTTTGAGGAAATTCGCATGTTATTGATGTACAAATGATCTTAACTTCCCTCCCCTTTATAACTCTTCGCACCCCTTCACCTATAGGCCGACTTGAATTTTATTGTTTGTTGAGCCAAAAGGGAAGGAGCCGACTTACATTACATTGAATCTCCCTGCCAAAGAAGGAAGGGAGTGGGAGCCAAAGGGATACATGGCGGAATTGTCCCATGTATAGGACAATTCTGCCAAAGTTGAGCATGCTCTAACTTGCTTCCTTGAGCCGAAATCAACTTGAAACTTGCCCCAAACTCCCTCACCATGTCCAAGGGACTTCGCCCAAAGCACCAAAGATAAGTGGAAATCTAAGGTATATGGGACACATTGTGTCCAATGACTGGTCGGATTCTGACCAGTTATGGGACAAGCTATTTCGATCAACTCTTTGTCTCCAGATCTTCCAATCCACTCTTCCTTAGCATCCTAACTCCACTTCTTCATTCTATGTTCTTCTTTCTTGATTGATTTTGCCTTCTTTATCTCCTCCACTCGCAAATGAAACCAATCTATGCATCACCAATAGAGCGGAGATCTTGATGTTATGGGACAATTCATGTCCTATGGAAGGGTAATTTCAGCATAGCTAGAGGCAAGTCATACTTGATCCCATTTCATGGGTTTTCATTGCTCTCATCATTTCCAACCTCCGAAGTCTTATGGTGACTAAACAAACCCCTTGATTACATGGCGGAAAATTGGAGTTGATGGGACAATTTGTGTCCTTTGAGGGGTGAATCTCTGCCATGCCATAGACCTCTTTCCTTTGTCTTATTTGGTTTCCTTCATCGTTCTTACTCCAAAATCACTCTTATTCACGATTGGATCAAGTTTTGCTACTTGGAGGGAGGGCAGAATTTTGAGGTTTATGGGACAATTTGTGTCCTGTGGGGGGCAAGGTTCCGCCCACTCCTTAAATGTTCAAACTACCTCTTTGACATCATTAATGACCAAATCCATCCATCCCACACCTAGACCGACTAAGGAAACCATCCAACCCTATGGTAGAAATCAAAGGGTCTTAGGCCAAAAAATGTCTTATGACTGGTCAGATTCCGACCGGTCATGGGACAAGCTCACTTGGTTCATCATTCTTCCTTTACACTCGAAACCTTGCTTAGAACCACCTTCATCCTTCCTCTCGCCAAGTAGACATTCCCTTTGGGCCAAATCCATCAATCTTTGCCACTTCAAACAAGGGGCGAAAATTTAAGGCTCATAGGACAAATTTTGTCCTGTGGAAGGTCAAATACCGCCAGCCCATGGAGAGGGGTAAACTTGAAGTCCTTACTTCACCACTTCAACACTTAGGTAAAAAAAATTTAGAAATCCCTTTGACTTGTCACTTCAAATTGTTGCCCCAGATTGAAACTTCAAAGAGGAGGTCCCCATTTGCAATTGGGCGATGGTGTGAAAACATCAGAACAGGGCCCAAGAGTAGCTTTGTACTCTTCCATGTCTATCTCGTCTTCCAACTCCTCTTCTCAGACCTCCTCTGCTTTCTCTTCCTTGTGTTTTCTCTCTGCTTCCTCATCGATTTCATACGCTACACATCCCTCGTGCCTCCCCTCGTATGGCGCCTTCCACTTCCCAAAGTCGTTCATCCGTACCCACAGTGCGGGTGTGGCAAACAACACATTGGTAAGGTATTTGTAGACTATTGGGACTGGAACCCATCCACATTCTTCATTGCCAGCCTCTCCTCCAATGCAATCGTTGTTTAGCCCAATCGAGGACTGACTTGTATGGCTTTTTGGGTCTTATCGGGTCTTCTTCGAGCTCTTCACTTCGTCCAATTGTCTAGTCTCCACAAGTCACATACCCCAACATGTTTATTGCCACAGTCGTCCTCTCCCTCTCTCTGTAAATTTTTAAATTCAATCTGTTTACAAGATCTCGAATGGGGTTGTCTTCAAGAGTTGATAGTTTAGTTGCACCATTCAAGCCAACTTCCCTAACTTTATACAACCTCAACCAATGAACACTGAACTTCCTTGGAGTTCGTAACAATCGTTATATTTTAGCATCAACTGCCCTGGCTGGAAGTTCATCTACTAGAAATTTTTGTCATGGAAGAACTTTCATCGTTGTTGGGCCACCTTCGTCGCCCACTATGTTGTCATCCTCCATTCGCCCAACATTGTGAGATTTAAAAGATGTTCAATTAGGCTCTCCACGTTACCCAAACGTTTTTCCATTGCAATCCTTAGGCTTGGTACAATGTATTATGCCGACCCCACTGCTTCCTACCCGCACATCAACTAGAATGTGGTATGTCTGATTGTCGCCTCGTACATTATGCAGTACGCCCACAATACGACGTACATTATGCAGTACGCCCACAATACGACCAACGGTCAGTCATCCCAATCCTCCTACTCCACTCCACATGACTTGTGTATGATTGACACCAGCACCTTATTTGTTGACCCTGCCTATCTGTTGGCTCAAAAGCAGTATGGGCTCGACAAATCATGGAATATCTTGAAATCCGTTGTCATTGTCTGAATGACATGATTCACAAAATGTATCCTCCAATCGTTTGTGATCTAGATGGGGATGTCGAACCACATCACAATTTGTTCATAGAGAAATCACAATGTGCTAATTGTGATGTTGTCTAGTAGTGCCCTTGCGTCTACCCACCTTGTAAGGTATTATGGTACCACTACAATGTACCGACATTGATGCATACTACTCACTTTAAGTGGTTGATGAAGTCGAGAACCCATCTCTCGAACTCATGTGATTGTGAAGGGACTAGGGGTATGAAATCCCTTTTCAATAGCTTATCGGCCCTATGGCATGTGTCGCACCTATACCCACTCTTGAGTGTCTGTGTACGAGGTCGGCCACCACATTCTTGCCAGTAGCACTTTTCGTGCAGTGGGCCAATCCCATGTGGCCTCCAGCCAACCCAAAATCTCCTCATGCACTACGCAAGACCTGATTTGGCCCCATCTTAAACAACAACCTGTTGCTGATTTGAAATTTCATACTCTTCAAGCCCAACTTCCTTTGTTCACTTGGTGGCATGTCCCTCCAAAATGTGAAGGTAGACAGACACTCGTCGATGTTTTCATACCAAGGTGGCAACACAGCAATTTGGAACAGGTGAGCATCGGGAATAACCACCTATTCAACCTCCCTTGAATAATTGGTTTGTTCACTACATACATCAACACTTGGTGGTCTACAGAGAAGGTGAATGGTGATGCCAACAGGTAGTGCCAAAACTTCTCCAAAGAGTATACCATTCCCAGTGCCTCCCTCTCTGTTGTCTTGTAGTTTTGTTCGGCCTTGGACAGTAGGCGGCTAGCGAAAAAGATGGGGTGATCTAGCCCTTCCGTGCCTACTTATGCCAGCATGGTGCCGATGTCATAGTTGGAAGCATCTACATGCACATGAAACTCCTTGTCCCAGTTGGGGTACACCTAGATAGGTGCACTCACCAACCTGGACTTAAGCTCCTTGAACACCTCTTGCTCCGCTGTCCACATGAACGGTTCACCCTTCCTTTTCAAGTTGTCCAGACTCCCAACATATATGAAATTTGTGCAAAGCTCTTAATGAACCTTTGGTAATAGCACACGTGTCCAAGCAAGGATTTCACTCTTGTCACATCCTCCAAACTCTCCATCTTAACAATGACCCCTACTTTGTCTGGGTCCATCTTCAATCCTTCCTCATAGATTATATGACCAAGTAATTTTCCTTGTGCAACCATGAAACGATATTTCTTCAGGTTGAGGGCCAACCGTGCCCTTCGACACCTTTCTGTACATTCCCTCACTGCAGCAAGGTGGGTCTCTTGTCCGTTGTAGATGGACAAATCAACCAAAAAAGCCTTGAAGTTGCCCACCGACATCTTGTTGAAGATGTGCAATATTATCCTTTGGAAGGTGGTCAATGCGTTGCATAGGTTGAATGGCATTTGATTGTACGCGTACACTCCATCCTCCATCACGAACGTGGTCTTCAGTTTGTCTTCCTCAGTAATGCTAATACGGTTGTATCCGTAAAACCCGTTCATGAACGAATACATCTTATGCCCTACCAGCTCCTCCAATATGTTGTCGGTGAATGGTATCGAGAAGGGATCCATGATCGTGAGTGCATTGAGGCACCTAAAGTCCACATAGATCCGAATTTTATTTGCCTCCTTTTTCAGTGAAATGACAATTGGCAAGACCCACTCTCTTGTCTCCATTTTGAAAATGATGCCTGCTTCCAGCAAATCTCTAGCTCCTCGTGCACCTTGGTAACGCAGTTCCTATTCATCCAATATGGCCTCTTTTGTACGGATTGTGCACCTGGTACAAGAGGGATCCTACATACGCACAATTCTGTAGGTATCCCTTTCAAGTATTTGTACGTCTAGGCAAAGGTATCTTTGTACTCCAAAAATATTTTAGATGCTGCTGCCTTGAGTATGGGGTTCCAATCATTGCCCAAAACGATCACCTTCAGGTTGTCCTCTTCCCCCAAGTTGACCTTCTTTATGCTTGGTTCCTTGTACTTGATCACCTTATCCCTCTCGAACCAATGGGCTGATGTATCATCCACTCTCGTCACTCCTTTGTATTCATCATTCAGAAGGGAAAATGGCCTTCTTTGTATCAAACTCCCTGATTTGCAACATGTTGCACTCAGGGTGGAAAACTTCATAGTCCTCCATCTACGAATGGAATAGCTTGTTGAGAGAGCTTATCTCATCCTCCGAGCAACTTCAAAGTTCCAACACTCCATCATTGGGTTCCATTATCCTTCCTCCATCTCGAACTCTCTACCCTCGGACTCGGAGTCCTATGCCAACTCCTAGCTCACCACCTAGCTCCGCAAGTCAATTATGTACTTCCTCCCGTCACTCTCGACGGAGAGTGTTGAGAGTGTGTTCTTCCAATTGTGATTCACTTTTGTCACGATCAGCCAACTCCTTTTGAGGAGGGCGTCATATGCCTTCATTTCTAGCAGGATGACAACAAAGTCCAAAAATAGATGTTGAGTGCCAATAGTGACCCGTGCCATGAGCGTCCCATGTGGTTTGATGCCATGTTGGTCAGCACCTACTAGATGGAAGGTTGGTGGCAAGAGTGTTGGCTTGCCGAGCCCCTTCCATGTCTCCTCTGGTAGTACATTCACGCCCTAGCCTCCATCAACAATGGTGTCTGTCAACTTCCATTCCATTATCTCCATCTCGACGACAGTCAACTTCCTTCCAATGCCCACTATCAACATTATTGGGTCAGTGGTCAAACTATTTGTTGACTTCTTCATCAGCTTGTCATGATCCTGGCCAACTGTGTCATCAGACTCATCACCAACTACATTGGTAATGGTCATCTTCAGTTGTGGCATGGTTTGCAGAAGGTCAGATACTCGTATGGGTGCGGTGGCTTGCAACATAGGTCTCATGATAGTTCTCTTTGACTTCGATCACAGTTTAGTACTAGTAGCATCATTCAAGGCCCTTCTCTCCTCTGTCATCACTCGTTCAACGTCAGTCTTTGCTTCTCGAAGTCTTTCCTTCTCCATACGGGGGTTAGGATATACTACCTTCTTAGTTTGGAGTTTGGTGATCGCAAGTACTTACTCGTCTAGCTCCTTTACGTCCAACATGTTCGCTCTCTTCTATTTTGCGCAGTCGATGTTTTTATGGTTCCTAGAACCACACCACTTGCATAAAAAACACCAATTGTTTTGCCTGCTCTGACAATCCCGCGCAAAGTAACCCCACTCATTACACCTTTAGTATTGAATCATGTGTCTACCCTTTGCGTGTCCTAGATCCTGCTTCTAGGCATACTGTTGTTGCTATTGCGATTGTTCCCTCGCCAATTGTTACGATACCCACCCGGCGAGGCATTATCGGTGGCAAGTGGTCTTGGTGATGTGGTGTCGGGGTAGCCTGTTCCCCTTGCGCAAAGAGCATTGGTGTGCTCCTCAATTTTAAATTGTACGGGCGTTCCTCGATGGAATGTGTACCTAACAGAAGGAGTAAACCCCTCAATGCACCACCTCTTCTTCATCCCATCAGCTAGTTGATTCTCCAACTTGACCACCAATTCCTTGAGCCTCTGATTGTAAACCAGTATGTTCTCACTCATCCCTTGCTTTATGTTGTAAATTTCTACGACAATTTCATTGCTATCTCTCAATAGTTTAAACTATTCCTAAAATGTCGTTCTGAGGTCATCCCATGTCGACTTGCTTTAGTCTGGTAAATTTATTAACTTGTCAATGGGGATTCCCCATAAAGTGGCAGAAAATGCTTTCAACCAATAATCCTGGTCATCTTGTCCACTCGCCTCCCATATGGTTATGCACGTTTTGCAATGACATACAGGATCTTCTGATCCGTGCCCTGCCCTGTAAATTTAGGGAGTTGTTGCCTGTCCATAGTGTTTACCATCATTCTTGCTCAATAGGTATCGTGTGTATACGACCAAATTGGAGTTTCTTTCTCTCGACTGTGATTGAGTGCCTCTCTTGCACTCTCAGCCACGCGCAAGCCCTCTACACATCCACTTGCGTCTTCTACACCTTGGTCGCCTTGTTTCTCTACTCTCTCCTCGAAGTCTTCAACTATGACCCCCTATTCTCAGTTCTTCTATGAAGGACAAATTCCCAATATGATGTAAATTAATTTCAAAAATCTGAACAAACTCGATCTGGAGGTTTTGTTTTTCCCCTTCTTCAGACTAGACGAACGAGCTGGTAGTATTGGTACTGTTTGTAGATTCATAGTCTTCGCTAGAAGTAGAGTGTGTCGCTTGGTTACTTGCCTAGTTGGCAAGATATTCACTTCGTCATCTGGGAGTTGCAAGTTTCTGGCACCCTCTTCCAACTCTCTCCATGTACGTAGTTTTTCCCTCTCTCGGCTCAGGCTTCGGCTCACATTACGACTCTTACTTCTCGCTGGACTCCCTGAACTTCCAACGATTTCTCGTAATCGCCATCTCCTCTCATTTCGCTCTCTCAGATGGAGAGACCTCCTTATCGCTCATTTTCCCTCTTGAGTATATCTAGTATGTCAGCCCTTCTTTGGTCGTAGGGGCATTAACTGCCAAGGGTACGACATTGGCCAATATCTCGCTCTTCTTCCTCCCTACGGGTCCTTTCTTCGTATCGTTCCAATATCTGCTGCCAACGTTGCTCCGTGCCTTTCCTCACATTGGTCTTGCAATCCAATAAGATTCCATGCCAACAACCTTGGAATTCCCAAGAAGATCGAAGACCGTGGGGTTCACTGTGAGTTTGTCACATTCTGTGTCTTCAAGGACTGCTCACTCCCTAGCTTCCCTCTATAATCACCTAAAATTGGTTTAGGTTAATCAATTGACCTAGATCCTAATCAGGTGATCAAAATCATAATCAAGGTCATTAAATCAATTCAATGCTAAGCATAATTGTGTAATTGAATTAGATCAATTTAATTGCATAATTCATCAAGCGTCAATAATCATTAATCAAAGAGCATTCATTAATTAATTATCCTAGCCTATTAAATTAAATCAAAAGACAAAAATCACATGGCTAGAGATATTAATTAAGTAAATTAATTAAAGGTCCTAATATCCACTCAACTCACAAAAGGACAAATGACTTGGCACAAACCAATGAGACTAAATCACATGGATCACTCACTTGGATTTACAGCTCAACCATCCATTAAGGATCCATATTAGCCACTCAATTCAAATTCAAATCACTTTCCCTCCAAGGAAAATCTATAAAAGCAACCTCAATCAAGGCATTTCATATCTAGATCATTTTGCAAGTAGGTCATGCTAGTTTGAATTCTTAGCCAATTTGTGCATTTGAGAGCTCATTTTAGGAGAATTGCATCCATTTACATCATTGTAGCTTGAATTTATCTCAGATCTTGATCATGTAATTGCATATTTGTATCAATTTAGCATCAATTCTAGGATCATTTAGCTTAATTCATCAAATTCAATCATGTAGTTGCATCAATTTCATCAAATTTACATTTATTTTAGTTGTAATTCATTGAAATCTTCCATTTCATGAGTGTCATTCAATGATCTAATATGCATAAATCTAGAGCATTAACAATTACATACAATCTTCATGACTAGGGGGCAATAAGTCACTTTCAATTGAGTTTAAGTGGTTATTTGATTGATTTTCATGAACTAACCAATTGAACTAATGATTTATTGAAGTGTTGTGTTGCAGATAAAGGTACACAATTTCACACACACGCCCTCTTCACGTACTGATTGACCAAAAATTCCTACAAGTGTACCAAGTCCTACATCAACCGATCCTCTAATGTTTCTTCCTCGTTGTCACTTTCTATTACTAGCACTACTTGTTCAAACAATCAGCCCATTACTGCACCATCTTGCATGTTGTCATTGGGTCAGACCTTCGGGTTCAAACAGGCAACGACGCCAAAACATTTACTCCCTACAGTGAATGCTTTAACTTACAAAGTAAATAGAAATATAACAATGAACATATTCAATACAGTAATTCTGAGACAACACATCAATATGGTAGAAAGATATAACTTTATTATCAACATGTAATATGTACCCCCAAAATGTTTCGGTTCCCAATACAAGCCAGAAATATATAGCACTCGGCAATTGGTTAAGAGTGTCAACCGCCGACAACTAACAACTACCAGAGAACAATAATCCATTGCATTGACATTTATTAAACAAAACATTATTTATTCTTATCGGCAAAATTGCCGCCAATGATCATCAAAATATAAAGAGCTGCCTGATTGTAGTTGAAAGGGAGATGTACCATTAGATACTCGGCATTGTCACCAGGCTCAACTTGAACTCCAAAGATATGCTTTTTTAAATTAGTAAAATACTTCCAGGATGATTGTAATGTCCCCTCTACTCTAATTAGACCTTAAATGAATGATCCTGCAAATGAGATGTTAGTAGGAGATAAATTACAGAGTATATAAACTTAAGTCAAACATCTAGACCTACATATCTTCTAATTCCTAGCAATTCCCAAGAGCAAGTCTGTCAGATCGGGCTTCCTAACCCTTAAGAAGGACCCTCTAGCTTTGAATGATATAAGATCAATTCTAAAGCGATCCCTGGTTATTCCACCGTCTTCTTTGGAGCGCTTCCCCTAAGGTTTCTAGGAAGGCCAATATCTGGTCCATTCCTCTTCCTAGAAGAGATATCCTCTATCCAAGGCCTTTTACATATGCATATGTTGATTCATCAGTATATACAAGTACTATGGAGATTATATCAATCTCAGTTAGCCATTCCTATGGAGATTATATCAATCTCTCATAGACTTGCGTTATGGAGATTATAACAATCTCAGTTAGCCATTCCTACAGAGAATATATCAATCTCTCATATACTGGCTTCATGGAGATTATGTCAATCTCTTATCTACGATTCAAATCCCAAATTGCAGATGAATATAAATTCAGACTCCAGAATTATGAATGTCAGTGATCATATAAAATCCATACTCAGAGTTATGTGTAATAATAATATTCAGATTTGCAGATAAATATAAATTCCTATTTCAGAATTACAAATATTAATGATAACATAAAATTCATACCCAGAATTATGAATATTAATAATATTCATACTTCAGAATTACGAATATAAAATTCATACTCAGAATTATGAATATTAATAATATTCATATTGCCGATGAATATAAATTCATTCTCCAGAATTATAGATATTAATGATACTCAGAGTATAGATAAATCTCAGAATTATCGAATCAATAAGTAATCCCCTACCTTGATTTCCGTACAGAAGAATGTGTACTATCTCCAACTGGTATTACAGATTAGGAAAGTTCGTTTGGACTGTAACGTCTCTCCCAGGATTAATATCGAATGTCTTAATTCCTTGTTACAAATTATTACAAAGTCCACTATGATATGTGTGGGTGTCTTCCAATCATTCCGTTCCAATCACACTTAGGAATTGTTTATCATTTGTATAATATATTCTTGAGAAGAGCTCGCATCCCTTCGGCTGCGACCTTTTGGTCTTCTAATTATTTACTCATATTGAACTCAATATATCAATTAATTAAATTTAATATAATATATTATTTAATTATATTAAACTCAATATATTATATTATTTAATTATATTAAACTCAATATATTATATTATTTAATTATATTAAATTCAATATATTATATTATTTAATTACAATGATATTATAATTATAATAATTATAATTCAACAATTTAATAATTATATTTTAATAATAATAATTAATGTGTACTATGATGTTGTAATTATAATTTATGTTAATTTTTGGAGCATGATTTATAAAATAATTTGTTTCTTCATTTATACAAAATAATTTCATTAAATTGCATAACTTGATAATTATAATTCAATTTGTGTCTTTCATTCAGGCCCATCACAATGATAGTATATGTTTAGATGCCCAACTATCCATATACTAAGATTTCCTCAGAATTGTGTTGGTAGAAAGAAAAGATACCATTGCAAGATTCTCATCACACTTGGCAGCAAACTCATTCATCTAAGTTTCAATAGGCTACCACTTTGTTTTCTTGTTTCTTCCCTTCGCCTTATTTGGACACTTTGATGCATAATGATCGAATTTATGACAAATGAAGCACTTGATTTTACTCAATTCCTTCACCCCTAGCTATGAAGATGAATCCTCATCCTTTCCCTTACCCTGGTTGGTTCCTAAACCTTTATTTTTCTTGTCTATCCCAAGAGGACTAAATTATCATCGCCACCCTTCTTGCTAGCTTTTGACTTCATTTGATTTTCCTCCTCAATAGAATCTTCCCACATCAAAAGAAGGAAGATTCTCTCAAGCACAAAATGTTTGCCATGAAGTTGAGAAGCCATTAAACGCCAAGTTCACTAGCTTAGGAGTTTCAAACTTCTTCCCAAATCTTGCAAATTGGTCATGAAGTTGTGTGACCATCAAGTAACTGGTAACTATATCAAATTGAGTCATCTTTTTGGGTCTGAGATTGTTTCACAATATCATTTTCTATATATGTTCTTACTATAGTAAAGACTTACCAAAGCATCAAACATCTCCTTGGCTATTTTCCTTTCAGATAAATGAGGAATTAAATGGTCCTTTACTACATCCATGATCATCCACTTGGCCTTTACCTCTTTCTTTTTTATGAGTTACCAAATAATGTGGATATATAGGTGGAGAAACCTCTACCTCTACAATATCACAAAGATCATTTTCTTCCAATAACAAAATCACCTTAACTTTCTAGGGCAAGAAATTCAATGCACCTTCCAATCTATTATCAAATAGGAGGCTAGCTAATGCCACTAAAAACATTCTTTCACATAAATCTCATATCTAGAAAAATAAATTGCTCAAAATATTAAAAAAAACTCTAGTTGTTGATAATTTAAAAAGTTGAGTCATAGCTGGTTTAGAAACCCTAACTGCCACTACCAAAAAAGCCTAGTTTTTGCTATAGATATAACTGGCTGTTGAGTTTTATGTGCCATAGCTGTAGGCAACAAAGAAACAACTCCAAAACAAATACAACACAAATTTACATCAAAAAAGATACACAATTTTCCTTTAAAATTTGGTGTAATTCCATCAAGAAACCCTCTGCAATTTCCCTGAAAACACTTGGTTTCTTTTTCTTTTCTAGTGTCACAATTTTCTAAACAAACTATTTTGCAGTAACCTTGGTCTAAATCCTTGCAAACATACGTACGATTTAACCTTGCAATATCATGCAATTTTACTAGAAAAGATCCACTCAGTTTCTCTTTCTTTTCTAGTGTCGCAATTCTCTAATTAAACTATTTTGCTGTAACCTTGGTCTAAATCCTTGCAAACATAGGTACGATTTAACCTTGCAATATGATGCAATTTTACTGGAAAAAATCCACTCTCTATGGGTGTAAAAACAACTCATGATTTTGTAGAAATAAACCCATGTGATTCTTTGGAAAATCACAATTTCCTTATTTTAAAAATCCCACGAAACCCCTGCAAATTTCCCACATGACCACAAGCTATTGTTGTCCTAATGTTGTCACATTTAATAACTTAAAACATAAATTATTTAACAGCAAAAAATTAAATTTTTGAACATCGCATCATTCACAATTTCACACAATAGCTAAAACTTCAAATTATGAGAAACATAAAACAAATACACAAATAATTACACCTTCCTATCAGCTTTTCATTCCTTCAGAAAACTTACAAGGAAACCTGAACAAGCTATTTTTCAAACGGAGTCCAGAATTTATCACTGTATAATTCTTGTATCTTGCACGTATCTTTATAATATTTAGCAAAAACGTAATAAAAAGACGTCCTCATCACTAATAAGATATTTAAGTTCGAAGATAAGTCCAAATCCTTAATGTATACCTACACTTTATTAGACTTAATCGGCTAATGCAAATACTCGCTTTTTACTAAAAGTAAAATGCAAAATTAAATACTAACCACTTATTAAATTTGAAAAACTAGTGCGGGTGTTCCTATCTGAGCTAGAAAATTCAACATTTCATACCCTTATTGCTATGTTCATTCCTAATAAGTTTGGGGAAACAATTGAATAACATCTAATGAAAATAAATAGTTTCATAGGCCGACAATCTTATAAAATATACAATTCCAATTATGATTTTAAATGTTCCTTGAGCTACAAGTGGGGGATCAAAGTGCATTACTTCAAATCATGGCTGACGACAATCAACATTATATCTTTCTTTAGATTCTCCAATAACTGAACCACATCTGCCCGAGCTTTCCAATCTGTAAAGCAAAATAGCATAACATGCAGAATGTCATTTTTACTTCAATGCCAAAATCCATTGAAGTTGAATTTGAAAAGTTCACATTTATTCAATCAAATTTTGGCACAAGGAAAAAATTCCACATCAATGATGAACCAAGGGAAATTAATTGATTAAACGTATCATGCTTCACACCCTAGCCATATGAAAAAAGCAACCTTTTACAACAAAAGTTCAAATACATCTCAAGTCCAAGGAATCTCCACTTCTGAAAATAAAACGTGACCAAAAGCTGTATACTTCTAATGATTTAGAAGATCGACATTCATTTGTGCTCTGTTATTTTCATCCATATGTGCACCTATTTTTTGAGGATGCCAAAAAAATTATTTATATTGTATTTAGTAGCTGTCTTAAGTAGTTCTCCATATCTTGTATAATGACCACACCCATATAAACAGACTAAGTTACCATCTTCTGAATCAGGATCCATGCATTTTTCTAAAGACTTGTGATTCTGCTTTTTCTTTCATTTTGCACATTAAATCATGCTTATCTTACAAGCCAGACTCAGACATGCATTGGCCAATAGATGTACTCGTAGAAGGAGAAATCTGCAAAAAATCGTGATTATATGTGATTCATCGGGAATCGCCAATGTTGCCAAATTATTCCCCCAAAAATTGTTATTATTTGGTCAACAATTACCAACAATTTTTTCCCAATTTTTTCGATGATTAATCAGTTAAAAATCACGATTAATCAGCAAAAAAAACCCTATACAGTAGTTTTCACAGAGAGGATGCAGATTTCAAGGGACATTCAACATGATGGTCAAGAAAGGGATTGTATTAAAGGTAGGGTTCCATGCATATTCATAAAACCCAACTCTACGTTGGTATTCTTCAGTGTCTTCATTCAAGATTTTTGAGAGAAAAGTCACATTTGAATATGAGATGTCTTTCAATGTTAGAAAGGCTCTAGAATTTCTTTAAAGCATTGGTGCGATCAAAGAACAGTGAAGGGGTTTTCTTTCATGTGTTTATTTCGGTTTGTAAATGTGAATTAGACTTATATCAGATCTAGTTATTATGTCAATGTGAAGAATGAATGTGTTCGAATTTTACTATCTCAGTTTTATATTTAAATAGTTTCAGAACTTATCAAATACTGGACACTCATATACTTCTGTATCGCTGATAGTATTTGATAGCCTCAATTCATTGCCAATATATATGCGGGCAAACTAGAGAAGAGTCACGTCATGATAAGGCGTGACTCAATATTGAGTCACGTGTTATCATGTCGTGACTCATTGTTTCCATTACTTAAGAGCCCGATAATCTCATCAGCTTTCATTATATTGTATAACCAATATTCAATTGGTGCTAATAAAGCCCGATAACAAATAGAAATTATTGGCATTAATAATACAATGAAGTTCATTGATCAATATTAGTAATATTAAATCGATATGGTATAATAGATCGATCTGTTCACCAAATATATATATATCAGTAACATGATTAAATCCGACCAATGCTATATGCAACAACAAAATCAGTATATATATATATATATATATATATATTAATGTATATTTATGTATATTTGAATTATGATTTTATCAGAATGATGCTATATTCATCAACACATTGGATTAATCATATTTTTAAAAATATAGACAATGCTCTTAGATTAATAGGGCAGATATATTCACTGATTTTTGAGGGGCAGAGATATCACAGTTTTATTCATAAAGAGTATCCATTGTCTTAAAAGTTTATTACACTGCTCTAGATTAGGGTTTCACCCTTCTTTCAAAGTTTTCATACTCTGTTTCAAGAGATATTTATGTTTTGAAGGTTTGTCTTATCAATGATCAAATGATTGTTTTGAAGATCAAAAGACTCTCCCATAGGTGAATTTGTAATGTTTGTAATGTCCGCAACTAGGACCTTACTTAATTTGCTATAAAAATTCCCAATTAGGGTTTGGATTGCACTTGGGAGTGGCAACTTGAAACGTTCCCTACAATAAGAATACCAATTCCCAATGATTAATCATACATCACTATGCATTTAAATCAGGTTAAGGAACAATCATTGACACATAATACATACTTAAACCCTAATTCCTTACTTCACTCCTAATCACTAACCTTAAGACAGATGGTAGAATTACTGTTCTCAGGTGCAGAAACAGTCTACAAGCGGGCCCCTTCAAGGTTTTTACCAGTATTGAGACCCTCCCAACATGTGACTGAATTACTCTGCCACTCCCTTCACAAACTCCCTATCATCTATGGTGTATTAGTGCTAGTGTTTAAGGGATTAGCTAAATTTATATTACTATCTCATATATTACAAATATATATACAAGTTAATTCTTATATTCCAAATATATTAAATAATTCAATTATATAATCCAAATATATACCCTAGATATATAATATATATACATATATCTATATAATTCTCTTACGTATATATACATATACAAAAATATAATACATATATATATAATTCTGATTATTATCATTATATATATATATATATATATAATTCTGATTCCATAATCATTGACATATATACATATATAGGCCCATATACTAGCTCCTTATTCCTAATATACATATATATATATGATCCGTAAATAGTCCAATTCAATTACATAAGGATCATGCTATCCATTATTCATGGTTGAAAATCTCGCATGAAAATATCAATATATCGCAAGTGAAAATCCTCCTCATATTATCGCGGATAAACTTGGGAGCGATTCATATATAAACCCACGGCAATTTTAACTACAAAAAATTGTGAAAATCGCTCGGTATTAATCTGAAAATCTCAGCAAATCTAAAGTCAAAATCGTGATAGGTGGAAAAAGTTAAAAAACTTGAATTAGTTTAGGGTTTTTACCAGCCACAATGGTATTTTGGTTTGCAACGACGGGTTGTGGCATATGTAGTGACCGTAACTTGCAGCGACGGCAACGGTATGTGGCATATGCTTGTCTGGTGTAGTATCTCCTGAGAAGTTGCGATATATTGGTGTCTGTTGCTTATGCGATACTACTATGATGTCATCTCTTGCTTAATAATGTTTTAAGTTCATGCATCCATGGCGTTACAAGTCGTGGGCCCAAGCTCAGCGTCAAGCTGGATTTCCAATATTAGAGTAAAACATTCCGCTGTAGATGCAGCCTTGGTTCGTAATTCTTGGCTGTAGATGTCTTCCCCCTGATCCCTGTGATGCCATCGGTACTTGTATCCGGAATGAGGAGTCCCTCCGTAAAAGTCATGTCCCATATTGTTTAACTGCAGCTCTTAATGGATCGCACCGTTTAGTTTTATCATCGTCGAGCATAACAGGAGAGGCTATCGTAATGTTTAAATTATACTTTTACTTATATTTTATTATAGTTCGGTTTATATTATGAATTTTGGTATCAAGGATATTAATTATATTATGATAGTATTTGATGAACTATAACTGATTGAATGTTTGAAGATGTTAAGTTGATGATCATGCAAGGCATTAAATCAATTAATGTATTGTATTGTCATTGATGTCAACTTGATATAATTTGTATGGTGATGGACATACTGCCAAAGACTTCAAAGAACCGATGAATCAAAGGCTATGCTTTCAGTAATGCATATAAGTCAAGTATTCACAAAGTGATTGCATAACCCGACGGAGTGCACACCGACGGTCAAAGTAAAAGAGCAAAGTCACAGTGTTACCCGATGAGCAAATGCACAGCATTACTGACGAGCAAAGTTACAGTGTTGCCCGACGAGCAAAACACAGAGTAACCCGACGGACAAAATTGCAGTGTTGCCTGACGGAAAAGACAAGGACGGAGATCCTGATGACAACTGAAGTCACACCGACGGAACAATCAGTTATCACCGATGACTAATTGAAGTGTTGATCGACAGAACAGAGAGTTTAGAAACGACAAAATGCTTAGCTGTCAAGAGCTATAAATAGACTTAACTGATACTTGTCATTGTTTTAATCGACCAGATAAAGCCAAGGATAAGTAATGGATTTAAAGCTGCTTTGTCCAGTTGGCAAGAAGATCTCAACGAGATAAAACTGGAGTTTGCTTTAAATCTAATTGGCGAGAATTGTGGATCACACCAAGAATCAAGAAAGCCAAGAAACGGTGAATCGTGTCTATAAAGAGACAAACCCAATTCATTACGAATTGTGTGGGGTGAAGAGAAAAGAGGAAAGATGCTAAAGAAATTCTGAAGGAGAAGAAAGTCTTCATTCAATATTGATCAACAAGCTGGAGAAAGAGCTAGATTCTGCAGACACCGACGAACAATGAGACAGCATCACAGAGCAAAACAGTGTGGAGCAAAGGTATAGAATTGATTATATTGATCAGAGAGGTAATGCACTTACAATAGATCTGAAAATTTGCAATTCAAGTTGTATGTGTGAACAAATCATTTAATGTTTCAGTTTAACCATTGAAGCATCAAGTCTCTTAACCGAGCAGAACTTAAAAGTCTTTTGTAATTGAGATACATCCCAAGGAGTATCAAAAAGTTTGATCATAGAAAGTAGCATTGGATATGCCCGATACCTATTGACAGGCCAAGTGAGTGTTTGATCAAGGATGGTAGCATTAGATGCCAGATACTAGGTGACAAACTATCTTTTAAATCCTCTAACAAGGTCACACCTAACAGTGTGTTTGTAACCTTTATCAGGGTTGGCTCTTAACCAAGCTCACTTCAGAAGAGTGAAAATTTGGGATACCGGTCCCAGTGGTTTTTCCCTTAACAGGGTTTCCACGTTAAAAATCCATGTGTCATGTGTTTATGTTTCATTACTTTACTGTTTTACATTTCACATATGCAATTCTAGATTGATCAGTATACTCTAGTTATTTATTGTGTTTCGGTAAATGTAAGACTGCTTATTGGTAAACATACAGAAGAAGGATTTACAAAGCATTCCGACAAGTAGTAAATTGTTATAAGTATTTCAAGGCATTTATCTTGTAGGACTGAGTATAACTGAAAGCTTAAAAGTGGTAATAAGTTTTAAGGGTTGATTTAAGGATTGATTTTTGAGGCAACTGATTCACCCCCCCNATTCCCCCCCCCCCCCCCCCTCTCAGTTATTACTAACAAGTATTATCAATTAATTTATATTATTTGTTATTTATTTTATTATCTACTTATTTTCATACAATATTACTATTATATTAATATATTTATTTATTATATTATTATTTAGTAACATATATTTTACATTAAGATTATATATATTATGTTAGTTTTATTTATTAAATTCAAATTTTATTTCTAAAGAGGATGATGTAATTAAGGTTTTAAACGAGGGGATATGATAGTTATTTTAATTTTTCCCTAAACCCGAATGCATAAGACCCGACATACAATCTTTCAGATGATAAATTTATAATATATATCTTTATAGTTTGTTATAATAGTTTTAACATTTACTTAACTTCATTTGATGTTAGTTAAACAAAACACTGCTGTTCATATTGATTATTATTAAGATTGGGTCAATATTAATCAGCTCCAATATATCAATATCCTTATCATCACTAACCATGATATATATAATGGAAATCTTAAATTTGGTGTTTGTGTTTTTCAAGAATATTTTAACAAATTATATATTTTCAAATGTTCGATAAAAGTGCCGATTTATTAACGATTTTTTGGCCGAGTTTTTGGCAAGTCCGAGTTTTTCAAGAATTTTGGGCTGGCCAAGTTATTGCGGAGTCTGAGTTTTTCAATTATGATTAACATACCTTGAGATCCACGGTAATGTTTTTCTCCCAACATGCCAGCTTCAATCTGTTTTTGGTTGAATGACATCTATTTCCTTGAAGAGACCAACAGGACCAGCTTATACTGCTGTTTGAAAATTCTTAATAAGATATAGGACAAGCTACGTAATATCCCAGCAATGGTTCCTAATAATCTTTGCAACCCAGTGATATACCGGCCACGTGATACTTTACTCAGCAGTGATGAGAAGGAAAATAAGTGAATGTGGTAATTAATGCATTGGGAATCAGAATTGGTTCCCCCCATATAACATAGAGATGTCTGTTGGTAGAGAAATGTCTCTTGGCTGATCGTATTATTAGACACGGGCATCAAGTATTTATTTTATTTTAAATATTTAACATCTTTTCTATGGTATTTGACCAAATGCTACCGATCATTGTGATTGGTATAAAAGTTATTTTGAATAATTGTATTTTGGACAATTATATGTGTATTAAAATATATTTTATTTTGTCATAGATCAGGTATGGCTTATGACAGAATTACTATTCTATGAAAAGAGTGATTGACTGTTCTTGAAGAGTTTTTCTCACCGTTTGAAGGTAAAATTCACTGTCAAGAGATAAGAACTATTCACTGTTAGAAGAAAATAGAGATCTGAACATATGTCAGGCAATGAATAGACAGGGTCATAAAGAGTACCTTTAGTAATATGCACAAGGATACATGCTATTATGACAAAGAGAAGCAATATGCAGAATAGTCCTATTGACTGTCATAAAACACTGAAAAGAAGCCTTGCTGCCCGTGTTCTTGTCAAAAGGTTAAGACAAATGTGCAATCTAAAGTGTAGAACTGATACAAGGTCAATGAAGCTTTGTGATGAGCCTGTCTGGCTCCTTTTTAACAATTCAACTGTAATACTCTGAATTATCTGATAAACTGACACTTTCCCACTAATTTGCCAGGTAATTCAAATGTATACATATATAACCTCTTGTTTTGTTAAAAATTCTTTTCCAATATATAAAAACGTCACAAGCAAGCAATGTTTTTTTTGTATTTTCTGAATTCTTGTAAATAAATACAATTACTACAATTAATATGAAATGCTGTTTATCAAACAAGCTGAACATACCATTAAAAGCGTTTGAATATTGTAATGTTTCCAATGTAATGCTGGCCGCACGGTTTATGTATTAGCCACGGCATCTATATGCATCTCACTGTCCATTGTCATGTCCCTGCGTAGACTGCTGAAAGTGCTGGTGTTACCAAGGCGGCTGGAGCTGTGGAGTGATGACGCCAAGACAAAATCACTAGTCTTTCTCCCAACCCGCGATACAGTTCTATTACATCTCAACCGCAGCTTCCTCTTGCATTATCGTGCCCACAAAACATAATGCAATTCCTCACAACAATCACAACCTTAAAACGATTCACTGGATACTAATGATCCAATTCAAGGTGCTGAAACCACAAATCGAATTCACAATTCGATATGCTGAAATTCTGAAACCCTTAGGGCCCGTTTGGCAGCAGGAATACCATATCCTAGATATGGGCAATTCTGGAAGATGCTGGCAATTCAGGAAGATGCTCATCTTCAAAATGAAATCCAGAATATGGACTGACCCATTTGGTTCATCCAGAAGATGATTGAGAAGATGCATAAGGAATTTTAATTCTTTATTTTTTAATTTCTTTGAATATGGTGTGTATATGTGTGTATATGTGTATATATACACACATGCACACATGTGTATATATATAGATACATGTATGTATATATAGACACGTGTATGTGTATACATGTGTGTACATACACATGTATACACATATACACACATACACATGTGTGTATACACACACATACACACGTGTGTTATATACACACACGTGTGTTATATACACACATGTGTGTATATATACACACATACATGTGTGTATACACATACAAGTGTGTATCCATGTATACACATATATACATGTGTATATATACACACATACACACATGTATGTGTATACACATACATACATTTGTGTATATACACACACATTACATGTGTGTATATACACATGTGTGTATACACACATGTATATACACATGTGTGTGTATACACACATGTATATACACATGTGTGTATATACATGTGTTTATATACACATTTGTGTATATACATGTGTTTATATATACACGTGCATATATATACACACATGTGTGTATATATACATCTTCATAGCAATATAACATACATCTTTATAGTCACGGATTCTACAAAATATTAAATTTGGTTTGTATATACATGCACATGTGTATATATACACACGTGTATATATACATCCTTATAGCAATATAATATACATCTTTATAGTCACGGATCCCACAAAATATTAAATTTGGTTTTCTAAAAATTGGAATTCCCATTCCACTTATTTTGAAATT
>MU223960.1:128403-164060 GCA_018584345.1 Thuja plicata | reverse complement strand
TTTCAAGTTCAGATTTCAAGCTCATGTAGAACCAGATTTCAACCATTTAAAAGATGCCTCAAACTCTATTTTCGAATTTAGGGGGTCCCCAAGGATTGGGGCGGTGTTGTGGAGAACCTCCCAACAGGTACCACCAATCATGGGCTATACCATCCAAATGCAAAACAGCAAATCTGATGGCGTCCTCCTCATACCTAGGACGTAAAGTCAAATAAGTGTCAAGCTTGTGAATCCAAGCTTTGGCTGTCATTTTCCCACTCCCATCAAAGTGTGTCAATGTAAGTTTGTTGGTTGCCTATTTCAATTCATGATTCACCTGTCTCTGTCTCCCATCAGTTCTACCTTTAGAACGTTCTCTCTTCTGAGTCATGAACCTGTCAAATTAAGATGTTGCTTTACCTCAAGTGGTAAAGCATCCCACTCAGTGTGCAAAGCTAATAAATCGTCGGCAAAAGAAACTTCATCATCGAAATTAACAACATCGTTCTCAGGTCTCAAGAAGGTAGGACGTAAAGGCCTATCATGTGTACCTGTCAAATCAACTTTGGACCTGTGAGAACTTGCTGAAATACTTCGTGAATCTCTGTCCCTACCCTGATCACACGGCAGTGTAATGTGCTGGAGGGTGTCAGACAAATTTTGTAACACATTAGCCATCTGTTGTTGGCCAGCGGCCAAGTCCTGTTGGCTGCGCGCAATATTCCTAAACATTGTCCTAGCTTCTCCATCTTCATCAAAACCTATGTTATCTGAAATTCTTCCTTCCATATTTCCCTGTCCCTGATCACCTGGCGGAAGAGAATTTCTCCCTCTGCGAGCGTAATGGAAGCCTGGAATGTATCTATCTCTCTGCATTAAATTTTAAAACAAAATAACACTTCCCTGCAAGCTGGCAAGAAAAAGGCTCTGATACCACTGTGATGAGCCTGTCTGGCTCCTTTTTAACAATTCAACTGTAATACTCTGAATTATCTGATAAACTGACACTTTCCCACTAATTTGCCAGGTAATTCAAATGTATACATATATAACCTCTTGTTTTGTTAAAACTTCTTTTCCAATATATAAAAATGTTACAAGCAAGCAATGTTTTTTTTGTATTTTCTGAATTCTTGTTAATAAACACAATTACTACAATTAATATGAAATGTTGTTTATCAAACAAGCTGAACATACCATTAAAAGCATTTGAATATTGTAATGTTTCCAATGTAATGCTGGCCGCACGGTTTATGTATTAGCCGCGGCATCTATATGCATCTCGTTGTCCATTGCCGTGTCCCTGCGTAGACTGCTGAAAGTGCTGGTGTTACCAAGGCGGCTGGAGCTGTGGAGTGATGACGCCAAGACAAAATCACTAGTCTTTCTCCCAACCCGCGATACAGTTCTATTACACTCAACCGCAGCTTCCTCTTGCATTATCGTGCCCACAAAACATAATGCAATTCCTCACAACAATCACAACCTTAACACAATTCACTGGATACTAATGATCCAGTTCAAGGTGCTGAAACCACAAATCAAATTCACAATTTGATACGCTTAAATTCTGAAACCCTTAACCAGTTCTTCATTCCACAATTCATAAAATGGCATAAGATGTCTTCTTCAAGTGTTTCGAAATGCTTGTAACGAAACTCAATCTTCTTCTACAAGGCTGGAAATTCATATCTTCAAATAACTTAAAAGTCTTCCTTCCTTATAACTTAGGATATAAGATGCATAATTATATTCAACTTTAATAACTAAATATACATGAACGGTGGATGTTGGAAGAGGTTCTATGCAGCAGCAAGGACGTGGAAGTTATAGCATGCCATGGATGCACTAAGAACTGTCATCTGAAGGTCTCAATGTCATTCTGGAAATACATTTACTGATGAATCAAGATATTTTGGATGTATATGTACTGTGTCTGCAACCAAACTCCAGTTTTCTGCTATCCAACAAGTCAGAAATTGGTTTAAAATCTTGTAAACTAGCTGCAGAAATTAAATAAAGAATTCACTGTTAAGTTCTGTTATTAATCTCCTTATGTGTTTCACTGAGTTTCCATGCAAAAACTTTATTAAATATACCTGCAAAAACAAATACCATCACCTGGCATAAATCATAAAGCATTACGATAATTTGAGACTGTATTTGATAATTTGAGTCAGGTATTCAATCCACATTTTGCAAACTGTTTGGCAATATTCTTCTTTTGCAAACTGTTTGGCAGTCCTGCCAAACAGTAATGAAGGCATTTTATTTATTGGCAATTATGGATTTATGAGTATCACGCTTCTAACTTATTATTATTATATGTTTGAAGTTTTGAACCCATGATGAATGAACATTGAACATGTATGAATCTATGATGTTTATATAAATTTATTTATAATATATCAATATGTGTATACACACACAGACATATATATGTAAACACACACACACATATATATGTATGTATATGTACACACACACACACATATATGTAAACATACATATATATATATATTTTGCAAAACTTCAAGCCTATCCAAGACATATCCTATAATCCTTCAAACTTCTGTCTCATTCCTTCTTGTTTTCAAATTCAAACAAATTTACCTTTTGTGGAATTTCCAACCTGATTGGGATGTATCATGTAAGTCCCCAAACCTCTGCCACGTCCTTGTCCCTTCATTTTTTCTAACAAGACTTCCTCTGCAGAATTCTGAGCCCATCAATGATATATCTTTCAGACCCCTAAACCTCCACCATATTCTTCTCTCTTTACCTTTTTTCCCCCAACTTCCTCTACAAAAGTCCAACTCCACTAGGGATATATCCTTCAAACCCCTAAAACTCTGCCATATCTTTCTCCCTTCGTTTTTTACGCCAAGACTTCCTTTGTGGAATTCCAAACCTATAAGAGATAAATCCACTTTACCCTAGAATCCCCACAATATCCACTTCACCGCATAATCCCCACAATATCCACTTCACCCCAAAATCCTTGAAACATCCACTTTACCCATGACTTTCCACGATATCCGGTTGACCCCAAAACTTCCACCAAGATCCTAGTGTACCACAAATTTTTGCAAAACTTCAAAAATGTGTATTTGATCACCGATTGAATTGGGGCACATCTTTCCAAATTGTAATTTTCAATCCATAGACATATTCGGTTCCAGCATATTTATTATGGACAGAGTCTGGAAAATACATTCATCAATTATTTAATAAATGCAATGATGAGATAAAACCTGGTATTTGCTATATATACGTCTGGAGTTGTGATGACAGCCAACCACACATCCACGTCCTCACTGTGATGTAATTACCAGCATGCGAATTGCCACAAACTAGTCACACGGCCTACATTTATGCCTGCGTTTGACATCCAGCATGCCAGACAGCTACTCCACGCATGGCCAGCAGAGATCCCTCCAATCACACGTGTATGCTCTGCCCAGAAACGGCAGACTTGGTCGCTTGGCCAAAACCCGACCACCAATCCTAACGCGGGCCCAAGTGTATCCACGCGGCTCTTCAATGTGCATTCGGCCAGCCCAGAATAAATGCGAGCCTCTCCTCTTTCATACGCAGCTTACCCAGACTTGATCGATCCTTCCAGAAATGAGTTGCGATTTGATACAACTCTCAATTTCTTGCAAGAAACGTCCTCTTTAAAACAGGACTCAATTCTATAATGATAATATTTGAAACAATTACACCCTCAGTGTGTAATTGCACTCTTCAGCAAACTCCAAACACAATGATGAAACTCAGCATAAATTTTCTCTCCTAGCCACAGATTCAACAGTAGAGAGATCAAGCAATTGTCTACCTCAGCACAATTGCAGAAGTGAACTCAGAAACCCTTATACTTCGGCAAGGGAACAATTCAGAAATTCCGGCGTAGAGCCACAAAAATTCCTAATGAAATGAGCTCATATTTATAACCCATCCTTGGCCACAATTTCCCAAAAAGAGCTTCAGTTCACAGCTCTTTTAATTATCAACTTCTAAAACATTGTTATAATAAAGTATTATAACAGTATGACTTTAATTATTAATTAATAAATATGAGCTCGTGCAATAAATCCAACATCCGCTGCAGGTGATGACTAACTGCCAGAGCCACCCACTCTAATGCCAAAAATGGCAACTGCCAAAAATAGACTTACTAAAAATAGTAAGTCCCCAGCCAAAGAACTGCACAAACTGAAGCATTGACCATTGTCAACATTCCCCTGCCAGAAATGGAAACTGACCAAACTGACTTACTAAAAATAGTAAGTCTAAACTTACTAAAAATAGCAAGTTTGCCAACTGGGACCCTCAAAACCAGGCGTCAACTCACGAGGGTCGCGATAATGAGATGACAAAGCCACTGCTAATACCTGCTAAAATTGGGGACATCACAGTCCCCCCTCCCCAAAATTGCTTGTCCTCAAGCAATCGAGTATCTCATTGGAACCTCCACCCGGATCCCATAAGAAGCACGTGACATCCCTGTCATCCTGGAACCAACTGTAAACCCATGACATCAACAACACCAGTAACATAACCTGTATCATAACCCCAAGTGCCTGCGCTGATGAAGTGGAGATTTGGACATCACCAGAAGATGACTCAACAAGAGAACTCATCATACTAAACTTCACTGACTCTCCCCAATCACCCTGCATTCAATCCATCTTACGTACAGACCAGCTCTACACCTGATGTAAATCCTGAACATGTGAGTCAAATATGAGGTTATAAACACTCATCATAGTATAGACTAGATCCCCAGTAGGATCATCTCTGTCATCATCATGCTGCTGCGATGACTCCTCCATCTCATCCGTGTAAACCCACATGCCGCGGTTTACTGCCCCTTTCGGCTTCAAAGCACAAGTATGACCTTTAGAGAAAGGCCCCTTGCACCAAAAGCAAAGTTGTCTCCTCCTCAGGTCCTCTCTGGAAGTATCATCAAATCTCCCCATTGTCTTGCCCTTGTCCTCAACAATTGGTGGACTCCTCATCAACAGGTGGGGGGCCAGATGACTTCGGGGCACCCTTGCTCCGAGATGATGACTCAAGATCTCGGGCCTTCTTCATCGCCTCATGTAAAGAGGGTGGGTCCAAAGACTTAACCCATCGACGGAGTGGCTCTGCTAACCCCTCAAAAAATAGCATCACTCTCCTCCGCTCTTAGATATCATACACCATGACTGATATGCGTTGAAACTCGCTGATGAAGCCCTCTAAACTAGTTGTCTACCGCAACTGAGCCAACTCTCTAAAATAAACCTCTGGATCTTTTCTGTCAAAGCGCTCAATCAGCCTATCCACAAACTCTAAATAGACAGTAATTTGGTCATGATGTAGTGATCTCAACCCATGGTACAACCAGTTATGTGCAGTCCCATCTAAATGCAAAACTACAAATCTAATGGCGTCCTCCTCAGTCATAGGGCGCAATGTGAGGTAGGTGTCGAGCTTGTGGATCCAAGCTCTAGCAGTGACCCTACCGCTGCCATCAAAATGTGCTAGCATCATCTTGCTAGCCACCTGTCTCAAATCATTTTGCCCCATCCTCTGCCTATCCTGTGCCAATCTTCCCCTCGAGTGCTCTCGTTTCTGTGTCAAATATCTGTCAAAGTTCAAATTATGCTTCAAGGCCTGAGGAAGGGCATCCCACTCAGCATAGTGAGTGACTATATCATCGACAAAGGGGACATCCTCAACATCAGTGCTAACTGCATTGACCTCCGGTCTCACAAATCTGGGCCCTTGGGGTCTGAACTGATCTCCCCTATCACCTGCCCTATTTGCTCTGTCATCTCTCCGGGCTCTATGCTCATAATCCCTGTGCCTGTCATCAATCCATGATCTATGTGATGTGACAAAAGCATCAAGTGATCTCTCCCTACTCTGGTCCCTCGGTAATACGATCCGCCTCAAGGTGTCAGAAAGCTCATGTAATACATCAGCTACATGATGTTGGCCAGCTGCTAGGTTCCTGAAGGTCTCCCTAGCCTCTGTCTATATCTGCTTCATTAGCAGTTGTGGGTCGTGCAGTACCTGCTGAACCACTTGGATTATTAGCATCACCACCAAGCACTATGCCAAACTGAATATTGGCATCCCCTTCATTTGGTGGGGGTGAAGGACCTCTCTAGTGGTAATGCCTACCAGGAATAAATCTCTTGTCATCTGCCATAATTGAATTCCCAAATAATAATAATAAAGAATGAACCCGATTTCCCTGTAGGCTGGCAGGAAACCGCTCTGATACCACTGTAATGAGCCTGAACTACTCTTTTGAAAATCAATAGATATTGCAACCACAAATAATAAAGTTTGCCAGCAGGTTTCATTTTATTTATATATAATCAATTCCAAATTATAATTTTCAATCCATAGACATTCCGTTCCAGCATATTTATTATGGACAGAGTCTGGAAAATACATTCATCAATTATTTAACAAATGCAATGATGAGATAAAACCTGGTATTTGCTATATATACGTCTGGAGTTGTGATGACAGCCAACCACACATCCACGTCCTCACTGTGATGTAATTACCAGCATGCAAATTGCCACAAACTAGTCACGCGGCTTGCATTTATGCCTGCGTTTGACATCCAGCACGCCAGACAGCTACTCCACGCGTGGCCAACAGAGATCCCTCCAATCACCCGTGTATGCTCTGCCCAGAAACGACAGATTTGGTCGCTTGGCCAAAACCCGACCACCAGTCCTAACGCGGGCCCAAGAGTATCCACACGGCTCTTCAATGTGCATTCAGCCAGCCCAAAATAAATGCGGGTCTCTCCTCTTTCATACGCAGCTTACCCAGACTTGATCGATCCTTCCAAAAATGAGTTGCGATTTGATACAACTCTCAATTTCTTGCAAGAAACGTCCTCTTTCAAACACGACTCAATTCGATAATGATAATATCTGAAACAATTACACCCTCAGTGTGTAATTGCACTCTTCAGCAAACTCCAAACACAATGATGAGACTCAGCATAAATTTCCTCTCCTAGCCACAGATTCAACAGTAGAGAGATCAAGCAATTGTTTACCTCAGCACAATTGCAGAAGTGAACTCAGAAACCCTTATACTTCAGCAAGGGCACAATTCAGAAATTCTGGCACAGAGCCACAAAGTCAAAAGTTTAATCAATAATCGTATGCCAATCCTAAAAAAATGAGCTCATATTTATAACCCATCCTTGGCCACAATTTCCCAAAAAGAGCTTCAATTCACAGCTCTTTTAATTATCAACTTCTAAAACATTATTATAATAAAGTATTATAACAGTATGACTTTAATTATTAATTAATAAATAATGAATTAATAAATATGAGCTCGTGCAATAAATCCAACATCTGCTGCAGGTGACGACTAATTGCCAGAGCCACCCACTGTACTGCCAAAAATAGACTTACTAAAAATAGTAAGTCCCCAGCCAAAGAACTACACAAACTGAACATAGACTGGAGCACTGACCACTGCCGATACTCCCCTGCCAGAAATAGAAACTGACCAAACTAACTTACTAAAAATAGTAAGTCCAGACTTACTATAAATAGCAAGTTTGTCAACTGGGACCCTCAAAACCAGGCGTCAACTCATGATGGTCGCGATAATGAGCTAACAAGGCCACTGCCAATACCTGCTAAAATTGAAGACATCACATTGCATGAGAAGATGTAGACACGAATATACCAATTTAATTGTAGGAATGAATTGTGGCAAGTGTTGTTGATGATGATGACTACTAATTCTCACATGAACTTGCATGCAAAGTTGTTTCTTGGATCCAAGGCGTGATTCTCTTGCTTAAAAATAAGCAAGTTTGTTCTTGTCTTTAAAATCGGAATTCGGCTCATTTTGTAGATGTTGGAAAAGTTCTAAGGCGTCTAAGAGGATTTTGGGGCAAGATAAAATTGTTGTGTTTATTTCGAAGTAATAAGAGTCTGTGTTTATGCAATTTCTTGTAATAACATAACATACTCCAATTTGGAGCATATATGAATACATGATCTCAATGAAAAATATCTCCAGTTTGTGATACAATAATTTTTGGAGGAATTATCAAGGACTATAACGTCCATGTAGTCAGTATAAAATGCCTTATGTTATGTTGATAATATTGGTTATCCGTCAATGTATTAATTGTCTGGATTAAATTTGTTATCAGTCTCGGGTAGTTGTCGTGTCGGTTGGTTGACGGTTGTGTCCCTCTTGGCAACCGTCGGGTCCTTTAAATATGTCGTGTACCGCCAAGGAAGGGGTATGGTATTGTCGAGAAAATTGTAATCCTTGGCCGACCATCTCTAGTCTTCTTCTCTGTAATGAATTCATGAGCTAATAAAGATATATTTACTCCTATATCTGGTACGCACTACCATTTGTATTATTATTTCTTGTATGTAAATTACTAGGTGTAGTAGTAAACATTTTGGCGCCGTTGCTAAGTTCGAATCTGGAGGTTTGAGGAAGTGACAATAGGCAGGATGGAAAAGTAATGGGTCGACTGTTTGAACAACAAGTGCCAGTAACAAAAAGTGACAACCAGGAAGAAGCACCAAAGGAGGATTGGTTGATAGAAGACTTGGTACACGTGTTGGAAGTTTCGCTTGATCAGTACGTACAGAGGGAAGCTCAAGAGCGAGCGGTCCCTGAGGGTACGGTACACGACAAACTCACAGTGAACCCTGTAGTCTCTGACCGTACCAAGAACTTGCCCTTTGTGAAGGAGCAAGAATAGGGGCCCTGAGCCGAAGACTCTAAGGAGGAGAGAGTACAGAAGCGAGAGAGGTGGCCAAGGTGTAGACGACGCAGAAGGAGGACGTGTAAAGGGCTTGTGCATGGCTGAGAGTGCAAGAGAAGCACCGAAACACAACAGAGAGAAAAACACTCCAATCTGGTCGTGTACACACAGTACCTACCAAGCAAGAACAATGGTGGACACCCTGGGGAGGCAAAAACTCCCCAAGTTCACAGGGGACGGATCAAAGGATCCCATACGCCATAGCAAAACCTGCATAACCATATGGGAGGCGAGTGGACAAGATGACAAGGATTATTGGTTGAAGGCATTTCCCACCACATTACAGGGGATTGCAATCGACTGGTACACAAAATTGCCAAGGTTAGATAAAGCATCCTGGGATAACTTGAGAAGGGCGCTCCAAGAGGAGTTTAGATTGCTACGTGACGACAATGAGGTAGTAGTGGAGATCTAGAATACACGACAAGGCAAGAATGAGACCGTACAGGCCTACCATCGAAGGCTAAAAGAGCTCATGGGCATGTTGCAGAACCAACCGGCATACGACCTGAAGAAAAGATGGTTCATCGAAGGATTGAACTCGTCATTACGGAAAAAGATGAAAGTGGTACCACCATCTTCGTACTCAAATGCCTACAATCGTGCCATGGACATTGAAAGTGAAAGTAAGACGTCCCAGGGGAAGAAAAAAGATGAGTGATGACGACAACATGGATGGCGAAAGTGAAGGAGAATCCAAGACCATACAGGCTCTTCGGAAGGACATGATGAGAATGATGAAAGAATTGAAAGCCAAGAAGGAAGTAATAAAGAAAGTAATGAACTATGGTGTACAGAGTGCAAATTGAAGGGCAAACAAAAGGTAATTGTCCTAAAATGATGTTCTGTGAGATTTGTGAAGTGGTGGGTCATTCAATAAAGGAGTGTCCATACAATTTGAAAACTAGAAGTATGCAAGTACTCTTCACATAGGAAGACTCCACTCCACCGAAAGCACAGAATGTATTGCCAAGTAATAATGGAAATCCACGACGACGGAATCAAATACGGTACGACTCCGGAGGACGTCCTATCATACAATGTCGAAAATGTAGCGAATGGGGACACTTTGCGAGACTACCATAAATAAAAAGACAATGTACAATTATTATGCAAATGGTGTAGACCAAGTAATCATGAGGATATCAACTGCCTGCCCAAAGCAGAAGGGTATTAATATGTTGGACGTGGAGGAACAAAACGAGGCAGTCTTAGCAATCACGAGAGCCCAAACAAGGTGGTGTACCTAGACCCTTGTAGAGAGGAACGACTCAAGGAAGCAAGAGTAGAAGCAGAAGAAGTGATGGCAAAGGAACGAGTAACCTCCAACAGAACTGCAAGTACATCATTGCGAACATAGTTCGGCGAGTGCTACAGACAACTGTACCCATTAAGGTGGTAGACCTTCTTCAAACTATGCCAATTGAGAGTGGCAATTAGCAACGTGGTTGTTGGTGACACACTTGGCCGAAACCAATGTAAACCACTTAGGGAACCAACAACCAAGACACCACCCGAAAACAACCAGGCCATAGAGTCCATATTGTTGATGATTGGAAGGAAGCCAACGATTGTTGAAATGGAAATAATGGGGAGAAAGCTAACAAATACCATTTTCGACGGAGGCTCAGGAGTTAATGTGCTGCTAGAGGAAACCTGGAAGTGCGTGGGGAAACCAATAGTCTACCCGCCAACCTTCCACTTGGTTGGTGCTAACCAACATGGAATTAAGTCGTTGGGGACATTGATGGCACAAAAGGTTAGCATCTGAACTCAACATTTCTTTTTAGATTTTGTCGTCATCCCGCTGGACAAGAAGGCATACAACGAGGGCAAACCACAATTGGAAGAAGAATGCACTCTCCATTGAGAGTGATGGGAGAAAGTATGTCATCAACCTACAGAGCCAGGCGGTGAGCCACAAATTGCCATCTGACTCGAAGTCTGAGGGCGGAGAGTTCGATATGGAGGAAGGCATGGAACCTAATAACAAAGACGAAGGGGTGCTCGAGCCGGAAGATTGTTTTGAAGATGAGACGAGTTCCCTCACTGGCAAATAGAGGACTACGAATTTCTGCCAACATGTAATTTTCTTGAAGCTACAACCCTTGGTGAAGACAAACTGATGGAAGCCTCTAAAGTTATGAACAATATATCTGAGAGTATGGGGATGGAAAATGAAAAGCAAAAAATAACGAAGACTACCAGAGGCCATGTGAAACCCCCTCTCGGTGTGGGTTGGCAAGTAGATTGGCGAGTGTCAAAGTATAGAGGCACCACCCGCACAACACAAGCAGCCATCCGTACGCAGCAAGACCATATAGAAAAGAAGGAACTTTTCTTACCACAGAAAAGAGTCAAGCATCGTACGGTCAAAGAAGGTTGCACAACAAGATTGGGCCATATGGTGTAACTAGACCGTATGAAGGACTGCCATACGAAGGATACCTATTACAGTACGAAGGAAGCTGCTCGTATCACCAAACAGAGTCTACAATTAAGTGTCGTACAAGCTCACAAGTACCGTACGAGTTCATCATTGGGACATTCAAGTGTCGTACGCAAGGAAAGTTCCATTGCTACCACCGTTCAGAACAATCAATGGATATACGGGTTGTCATTACCGTACAAGATACTTGTTGCATCCTCTGTACGGGCTAAACAACAACAAATTCAATCTGTACAGTCTTCCATTCTACCATATGGAGTCGTATGGTGTTAGCCGTAGTACTTACTTTATGTTGCGTTAGTTGTATTATGTGTAGCCAACGGTACTTAGTTACTATCGAACGGCGATTGGGAATCGGTGGTGACGGTTGGTCACACCCCTTCGGGTTTTATATAAGCAATGTACTTTCTCTTCGGATATAATCTGATAGGGACTATTGTAAATGTATTCAAGTTACGGATGATTAATAAAGATTATGGTATTCTCTGATCTATCTTATGTATTTGTATTTCCGTACAACGTCTATGCACCAGTAAACTAGGTTACTCTAGCAGGTAAACATTTGGCGCCGCTGCCTAGACATACTCAGGAAGGAAAAATAAAATAAATTGATGTGTTGATTATTGCACTATGGAGAAGTGAGCAAAGAGTTCATGCCCAACCAATTGAATAAAAATAGAAAGAAGGAACTCGAGGAGGAACAAGCCGATAGAAAAGCCGTACTCGCACAACAGCAAGCCAAGCGAAGGGAGAGATACAGAAGACGCATCGAAGGACTACCGAAGGTAGTAAGTGAAGGCGAGGATCTGGAGGTATCTGACCGGGAGTTTGGGAGAAGTGACGAGGACTGCCTAGAGGAAACAAGGAGCTTGTTCGGGTCCTTAACCTTAACCCCACGGACGAAAGCAAGAGAAATCTGAAGGAAGGAAAAAGAGGAAGCCGCAAGGAGGGAGGCTCTGGATACCGTTGCCACCGCGAGTATCGAAGTGACCGAGGGGCACGAGTATCACAGTAGCCCACCAGGCCTAGACAACTCCAGTAGTTTAGGGACATCAAGTGGTATAGTACCAAACAATTTTGGGGTACCGACGCCGACAGTACCATCCCAGCCTGTAACACAACCAGTGTTGCAAACACAGTCGGCGCCTAGAAAAGTAAACATGGCGACCAACAAGGAGAAGTTGCCAAAATTCCACGGAGATGGAAAGGAGACAATTTGGTCTGCGAATGGAGTCGCCAACCAGGCAGAATGGGTGAAACAGTTTCTCGCCACACTCAGAGGGGTAGCCATCGACTGGTACTCCGATGTGGACAAAACAACAGTGACCACTTGGGACGAACTCAAGAAAGAATTCCAGAAGGAGTTTCGACTCCTGAGGGATGACAATGAAATTGTTTCCAAGATATATGGTACCAAACAAGGCAAGAAGGAGACTGTGCGGGCCTACAGCCGCCGACTGAAGGAGTTAGTCGGAAAAATGGAGAGCCAGCCAACAGATGGCCTGAAGAAAAGATGGTTCGTGGACGGCCTGAAATCAAACCTACGGAGGAAAATGAAGATAGTGCCCCCCACCTCATACAGAGATTCCTATAACCGGGCGATGGACTTGGAGAGCGAACAGAAGACCTCCAAGAAGAAAAGAAGCAAGTCTTCCTCCGGCGAAGATGACACCGCGGACGATGATAGTAGCAGTGATGGCGAGTCGAAGAAAAAAGTCATGGCACTCCAAAAGGACATGGAGAGAATGATGGAGTTCAAGACCATGAAAGGGGGTACCAGCAAGGGGGAAGATGACACATGGTGTACGGACTGCAAGGAGAGTGGCCATACGAAGGGGTCGTGTCCCAAAAATGCATTGTATGATATTTGCCAGATCATGGGCCATTCCACCAAGGAATGCCCATACAACATGAAAGTGAGGAATCAACAAGTGCTATTTACCCAAGAGCAACCATCTACATCAGGCGGGTACGGAGGCAACCAACGCGGCGGCGGAAGGGGTAGTAACAACAACACCAACACCAACACAAGGAGTCGAATACAATATGACTCCAAGGGTCGGCCGGTGATCCAGTGCCGAGCTTGCAATCAATGGGGCCACTTTACAAAGGACTGCGACAAGGACGACACCCTGCAGAAGCTGTCGTTGGTGTGGTCCTGGCAACCACGAGGATGCCAACTGCCCAAAATCTGGCATTAATTGGCTAGACATAGATGGAAGCACGAATACGGTACTGACCATCACCCGAGGGCAAGCAAAGCAAACCACATATCCAGACCCTCGAACAGAAAAACAATGGGCATGGGAGGCTAAGGAATAAACAGAGAAGGCGATGAAGACACAAAAAGAAACATGGGAGATGGCCACCACCTTGGGCCGGAGGGAGGCGGAACAAAACATTTTGAGACAACTGTTACATTTGGAGGTACCGTTGAAACTCCAAGACCTCCTTCACACCATGCCTCACTTGGGATCGACACTGTTGGGGAACTTGGCCACGCAGCCAAATACCACACATACGGACATCCCCGGAGGGTCTGCAATTGACCCGATGATACTTGCTGTAAACAACGAGAGGTACCCGGCAGTCGTCAAGATGGGTATTCTTGGCACCACTCTCACAGACACCATTGTAGATGGTGGGTCCGGATTAAATGTACTTCCGGAGGAGACATGGAAAAAGTTGGGGAAACCCACGCTGTGGCCTCCAACCTTCAACTTGTTGGGAGCGGACCAGCACGGCATCAAACCCACCGGAACCCTCATGGCTCAACACGTGATGATTGGGACACAGCCCTTTGTACTCGACTTTGTGGTGATCCCACTAAAGAAAAAGGGATACGAGGCTATTTTGGGACGAGGGTGGCTCACCTCAGCGAAGGTGAACCACAACTGGAAGCGGAACACACTCACCATGGAGACTGCCGAGAGGAAGTACGTGATTGACCTCCGCACGCAAATGGTGAGCGAGGAGTTAGCATCTTCGGACTCAGAATCCGAAGGAGAGCAAGTGGGAGGAGACAGAGGGCAAAGAAGAATGGAGCCCAATGACAAAGGGGTTTTGGAGTTGGAAGAATGTTCTGAGGATGATGGAGATTCAATGAATGGCCTCTTCCATCTGCTATTAGGGAGGAGGAAGCCACCCCTGCACACCAGTTTACGAAGGACGAACCCATCAAATACCAAGAGGTAAAATCAAAGGGGAAAAACCTCGGTGACGACGTTCGTGTCAGCGATAGTTGGAACCCCGTGGCCGCAGCCTTCAAATTCATTATTCTCCTTATGTACGGGCCAGCGATCATGGTCCCTATAGAATTTATGGTTCCCAGCCTTTGGATCGCCATCGAAAACAAACCAAAGGACAAAGTTCCGGAAGTCGGCTACGACGGGGCCATCCAGCTGGGGACTCTCGAGAACAGGAGATACACGAGGCCATTAACAGTTCCAAATCGAAACCACAACCAGAGGGGATGGACAAAGCATCCGAAAGGATGGACAGACCACCCGATGGGACGGAAGGGTACCCGAGAGGTTGGACGGATGACCAAAGAGGCCTCTAGAAATTAATTAGATTAGGCACTTAAAAAAAATAAAAATAAATAAATAAATAAATTTTAAAAAAAAAAAAAGATCGTACGGCACCATACGGTTTGATGTCGTACGGACGACAACGTAATAGGCTAAAGCCACCGTACGATTGGGAACCGTGCGGGCCCGCACAAGCTCGCGGACAAAGTAAAGGCGAGAAAGGTCCGACATTTTGGAGGTGTGCGGTATTAGAGGCGTGGGCATTTTTTTTGGATACCGTACGACAGAGAGGCTCGGAGATTGCAAGAACCGTACTGGCCCACACCGTAGCACAAGGGAAGGAAATTAAAAAGATACCGTACGACTGTGCGGCCCCACCCAGCTCACGAACGGAGTGAAGGAAAGCAAAACACATTTTTAAGCTATAGGACCGTACGGTGTACAGCGTGTTTGAGAGGAGCGAAAGGAGCCAGCACTGTACGGTAGTTGTAACGTGCAGTCTTGAGCAGGAAGACCGTACGATCCGTACGAGCGGTTATGTGCAGTGGAGAAACATATGCACCGTAGGTTAGAACACATCCACCGAACGAGCGAAGGAAAGACAAGGCGTTGGTTGCACAAGACCACAGTTCGCCTTCAATTCGGTAGAGAGCACATCCTCACCGTACCCCGCGGGGGCGCTGCCCCTCGACCCCCATTTATTTTTGAGGCACACCACAATAGAGTTTGGGGTACCCGCGCGTCAGGGTAAGCGTTGGGTTTTGTTCCACTCAGTGAGAAAGAAGTTTGAAGCTAAGCGTTGGAGGGGAAGCCATAAGCCGCCGATGGAGATGGATTTGGAGGTTGTGAACACACAGGTTGAGCATATGATAGCCAGAGATGCCGCAGGCATTGATTGTCCACGCGCCAGTGGTGGCGAGAGCAGTAGCAGGGTACTACGCTTTCAGGAGTATGTCTTGGCTGGACATGAGGCTGCCGTGGTGGAGGAACAGAGAGCTCGGGAGGAGCTACCACCAGGTTGGAGGCAGTAGAGCAAGACTTGGCTCAGTGTACCCAGTAGTTGGGTGTGAAGAAGGCAACATGGCTATTGAGGACAGAGTGGTTGGAGGCAGTATCATTTGAACAGCAAATTTGCAGCACTTGGTAGAGGTTGAGACTGAGCAGCATGTTTTGGTTCTTGTACGTGGTTCATCATTCCTATCTTGTTCTGTCCCGGATATTTTGCTGTCGTCCGAAGACGACTTTTCTTTAGGGGCGGATGATGTTAGCCGTAGTACTTACTTTATGTTGTGTTAGTTGTATTATGTGTAGCCGACGGTACTTAGTTACTACCGGACGGCGGTTGGGAATCGGTGGTGACGGTTGGTCACACCCCTTCGGGTTTTATATAAGCAATATACTTTCACTTCGGATATAGGCTGATAGAGACTATTGTAAATGTATTCAAGTTACGGATGATTAAAAAAGATTATGGTATTCTCTGATCTATCTTATGTATTTGTATTTCCGTACAACGTCTATGCACTAGTAAACTAGGTTACCCCAGCGGGTAAACATACGGAATTCTACATTGTCGTACAGGAGACCTGGCAACATAGTCGTACAAGGAATTCTCCAGACCGTATCGAAATATTTTATCTCTCGCACACACACCCTTTCCTTATTCGCACGGACGATGAATTTTATGTACGAACATCATGTTTTGCGGCACCACATTTACTGCCTATATCAAACTTTCCGTACACCATAAGACCGTACGTAGGGAGCAGTCAGTCGTACAGTGGAGACAGAAAATCATATGGAGGGACACAAAAAACGTACGCCATAAGACCATACGAAAGGAGTAGTCATCTATATGGTAGAGAGAGAAAGTCATATGTAGGGACACAAAAACCATACGGTGCAGGTGCCAGGTCGTACGAAGGAAGAAGATTATGGCCATACTCCAAAAAAGGCAAGCAAGAGATAGAACTGTACTTCAACTGGTATGAGAAGGAAGTGTCATCGTGGTGAAGGTCGTATCCGTACGTTGTGCGACAACGTCAACTCTTTTCTCAACAGGTTAAGGGGTTTACAAGGCAGTTTGGCAGTAAGGGGCGCTTTTCCAACATTATTTTCAAGATCTCAAATAGTCATGAAAGTCATATGCACCATGGAGTTTTGTGTGGTGTGGAAGGTGTCAATTTGCTCTTGGCAGCGGGGGCGCTGCCCCTCGACCCAACCATGTATTGCAACAGGGAGCGCGCTTGGGGCGCTGGCCCCAGACCCCACGAGGGGCGTTGCCCCCAGACCCCCATTTTTTTTTAAGTACATTACAACTTTGAGTTTGCGTCATACAAGTCATTATCTACACTCTTGTCATTAGTTTTCCTAGATATTACTTGATGTATACTTGTTGTCTGGAAGACGACCTTTTCTTTTGGGGGAGATGATGTAGTCAGTATAAAATGTCTTTTTGTTATGTTGATAATATTGGTTATCCGTCAATGTATTAATTGCTTGTATTAAATTTGTTATCACTCCCAGATAGTTGTCGTCTCGGTTGGTTGACGGTTGTGTCCCTCTGGGCAACCGTTGGGTCCCTTAAATATGTCGTGTACCGCCACGGAAGGGGTATGGTATTGTCGGGAAAATTGTAATCCTTGGCCGACCATCTCTGGTCTTCTTCTCTGTAATGAATTCATAAGCTAATAAAGATATATTTTACTCCTATATCTGGTATGCACTGCCATTTGTATTATTATTTCATGTATGTAAATTACCGGGTATAGTAGTAAACAGTCCACTAATGCATATTTGTTGCATCTATATTAATTTCACTATTAGTCTTTATTCAAGGAGCACTGTAATTTCTTTCACTGAAAATAATAAGCTATTGCTATCAAAAAATGGATTTTGAAGTAGGATCTCATTGTTATCCTTTTGCAGGTCTACTTCTTATGAAGTAATTGTTCCTAAGCGGTCATTAAAGTATTTGATGTCTTGTGAAATGAATATTTATGTCGTAATGACTCTGTAACCTTGAATAGGCACTAATCATTTTTTTCCCCATAGCACCATAAGTGATTTTGGAACGATAAATCTTAAACCACCTTTTTAATTTGTTTTGTGTTATTGTTTGAATTCTTGTATATAAATCAAAGTGATTACAAGGAACTTGCATGTTTGAAGACATTATTTACAAATTTGTCAAAAGTGTATGAAAAATAATCTGGCAGGCATTGGGTTATTGATCTGTCACATATTTACAGTTAGTGTCTTAAAGGAAAACCCATCTAGGTCTTGCAAAGCATGAAGTGTAAAGGACATAAGTGAAAGCATAGTTGAAAAAACTCGCCAAGAGAAAAAAATTGTCAAGGCCTGAAAATAAAACTAGGTGAAAACTTGGCAAAAACTCAGCGAATTAAAAATTTGCTTAAATTTAATTAGAAATGCATTTTTTTGCAAAATTCAATGAGGAGATGCATCCAGCGAGTCAATAAATGACTACACAAAAGAAACAAGCTATTTTTAGATATATTTGATTGATTTAAATGCAAATTGGGTACAAAATGGCATCGTCATGTGGAATGTTGATGGCTGGTAACCTGATAGTCAGAAGCAAAATTAAAATAGCAAATTGTTTTTGTAAAACTATAAGTAAATACAACATCAAAATAGTTTACATCTTCCTCTTCCCAGCTCTAGTAAAAACTACGGGAGAGGTAGAGCGTCTAGTCCTAGAAGTACACTATGGTTGCGCCCCCTCACTCGGCATGACTAGTTGTGGCTCGAACTCAATCCTAGATGTTGATGCTACTGGCATTGGCAATGACTCCTCAATCCTCAATATCCACATCATCATTCACTGTGAATCCAAATCCAATACCCTCCGCCACAGCCTGCCTCTCCAAATCATAGATCCCATCCTCTGTAAACAATGGAGGCTACTCTTGTGATGTCCAATCCCTATAAGGATCTATATCATCCAAATCAATTGGACCAATTGGAGTTTCCTCCACCTTCCTTGTGCACAACCGAAGATTATATTACACAAAGACAAGGTCATTGAGGTGTTTCTAAGCTAACTTGTTCCTCTTATCCGTGTGGATGGATTCAAACACACTCCATTTGCATCATAGGCCTCGAAGAAAGCACAAAAAATGAATTGAAATTTACTTTTTTACATCCTAAGCCTTCTATTCTACCACAGCCGAGTTTTCACAAAGATTTGCCAAGATTTTGAGTTTTTCACAAAAACTCAATGATTTTTTGTGGCGAATTAATGGCATAAATACTAGAGAGCTTGAAAAAATCACTAGTTTTTCAGTACTCCGCAAATATTTCATCTATGAGTGAAAGTGTTTCCTATTCGTTGGCCTACCTTCCAACAGCTTTGAGCATAAGATCAGGTTAGTCTTTAGGAGTTAATGGAATACATGTTGGAGAACCAACAGGCTCTTGATCCAAACTAGGTTCAAACTGGACCCAAATCTGGCCACATACTCTAATGAACCAGTAACATAGTTTACTTTTAGTATACTTGCTGGTTAAAACATAGTGACCTATTCTGTTTGTTGCATGGTTGTAAGGCTGTAACAACACCCACATAGAATAGCAATAAGTTGAAATAATTTTAAGGTTTTTTCCTACTAAATATAGGGTGATGAGATTTGCATAAGTATCCCTCAATATTGAATAAAAAATATTGCAAGATTGCTTTGTATTGAAGAAATTCAATAGTATCAAAGCAAGAAGTCTAGGATAGCATTGAAAGAAGAAAAGCATCATTGTCTTGTTCTTCAGATAATTGGATAGAGCTTCAAAGAACGCTAATGTATAGGATTTGCAGGTGAAAGTGGAAAGATCCTTGTGCCAACACAATAGTAAAATATTTGGAGGCTTTCCAAATACAAACACAAATCTGTGGGTATGAAAATAAATTTCCTCATAAAAGAGAGTTATTAGCTTGCATAAGGTATAACCTGTGAAACCACAGTGGCACACCAGTCATTCCACTTATCCAATGTGAGGGGCAGGCCACAGAGATACCATTACAGTTGGGCACCATCATGGCATCACCAATTTTTATAGCAAGCATGGATGTGAGAAGGGCTCTTTAGGAAAATAAGCACAGCAGTTGAATATTAGGAGAGAGGGCATTCAACTCCAAAAGTGCACAGTAGCATCAAAGAATTAGAGATAACGTTAACCGAAGAATACCAAAAAAGTTTTATAAAATTTCTATATAATTTTAGTTCATGAAAATGTGCGGCAAAAATTCTTCTTTTAATTTAAAAGTAAAACAATACAAATGGAAATTATAATAAAATTATATTAGTGTGTTTAAGAATTTCTCAACTTGCCAAGATAAATAAAGAAGTGTCCAAATCTTCCACTCAGATTGAATTTTCTAACAAAGCTTTACTGTAATGAAAAAAACATTTTGCGACATATTGTAGAAGCATTTAGCTTCAACTTTCACAGATTGCTTTATTTAGTTTTTTTGTAGTCAGCCAAAAGGAACACTATTAATTGCATATATGTTGATCCGGTGTTTGATTTTTGCTGAAACTTTGGCAGTTTGTGTTAAATATATGCCAACACTGTCTAAAGGGTCACACTTCAGCTCTTATAACTGATTTAATTGTTTTTGTACTCTCATAGTGTAGTTTAGATTTATAATCTTGCCAAAAAGGTGTGTAAATTCATCTTCTATCTGATAGGAAAGTTTTGATAGAATTTTTGCAGTATGTGTCAACATATAATGTAAATCATTTGGCAAAAGGATTGTGCTTCAGCTCTCATAAAAAGTGACATTTAAATAATTTCCAATAGAAATATCATTAAATGTTTGTGTCTTCTCAACTCACAGTTGTATTTTTGAGGATATGCTATCAGTGCTAACCAACATGCTACAACTCTTTTGATTGAGAGGGGAAAGCAAAATCTCATGGCAAAAATAAATTCCAAAAAAGCTATGGCTTGTACCACTGGAGATCCTGTAAGAGCCATCAAAGCCAGATTTTGTGATCCACAAGACCATTTGGACAAGCCTGCTGAGGAGTGTGAAGATTGCAGGCAATTGGAGGACCACGAAAGGTTGGATGATAATTCCCAATCTTGAGTTCACAGCTAACTCATAAACTAGTTCAATGTCTTACCAGCAATCCAAAGTGAAAAAGATTATAAAGATGAAGACAGTAATAATTATGTTGTATTACTAAACAAAAGAGAAAGTTTTTACTTTTACTAAAGCCCAGACCAACATAATAGTAACATAGATGCCAATTAGGGGCCCATGCCACAGCTGTTATAAATAGTTGACTTTGTCACTATACACAGAAGTAATAAAAACCAGGAAGGCCAAGCCTTACTGATCACCTATGGCTACTAATGTGTGTCCCTAGTAACAAGGTGTTGTGGAGAGTTGTGTGTGTCCCTAGTCACAACATCAAATGATGAACGCTAAGTGTGTCCTCATTCGTGTGGAGAAGCATAGAAAGACCATTCCCACTATTGCTTGTTGTAGACAGTAGTGTGTCCTTGTTCCTAACTTTTAAAGAGGATAGCTGAGTGTGTCCCAGTTTACTGCTATACCTGGTAATTTACATACCTGGAATAATAATACAGATGGCAGTGAGTACCAGATATAGGAGTAAAATATATCTTTATTAGCTCATGGATACATTACAGAGAAGAAGACCAGAGATGGTCCACCAAGGATTACAATTTACCCAACCATACCATCCCCCCTTCCTTGGTGGTACACAACCTATTTGAAGGACCCGACGGTTGCCAAGAGGGACACAACCGTCAACCAACCGACATGACAACTACCCAAGAGTGTTAACAAATTTAATACAAACAATTAATACATTGACAGATAACCAATATTATCAGCCATAACAATACACATTTTATGCTGACTACATCATCCCCCCAAAAGAAAAGGTCATCTTCCAAACGACAAGTATACATCAAGTAATATCCAGAAAGACTAATGACAAGAGTGTAGATAAGGACTTGTACTGCATAAACTCAAAGTTGTAGTGTACTTCAAAAATAAAATGGGGGTCTGGGGCCAGCACCCCTCACGGGGTTCGAGGGCAGCGCCCCAGGCGCGCTCCCTGTCACGGTACAAGGCGAGGTCGAGGGGCAGCGCCCCAATCGCCAAGACCAATTTAGCACCATCAAAACCACACAGAACTCCATGGCGCACACCATTTTCTTGAGTTTTTAAGATGTCAACAGTAATGTTCAAGAAGCCCAAAAATAGAGATTTCATGCACTACAACACTGCTACCACACTCCTCCTGCCAAGGTACTATAGTATTGTTGCCGAGTAACTCACCCAATGTACCAAACCCCTTGTACAAACCACTTGGTACGAACTTGCCAAACACTGTACAACACCACCAAATTTGTCCTCTCAATCTCGTACAGTAAAGTTGATGAGGGATCTTGTACATCGTACAACACAGCTGGAGGAACAATAAAGTTGATGAGGGATCTTGTACACCGCACAACACAGCTAGAGGATGTCGCGGGGTGTTGTACGGTAGGATGAAATTGAACTCTATACGCAAGTCCGTACACCGTACGAAAATGGCTTTGAAATAGCCTTTGCACCATACAATGAAAGTGTGCTTGTGTCGTACGGTAATGACTTTAGAGGACGATACGGTGGAAGGACATTTGTGCGAGGACTGTACGGTGGAAGAACATCTGTCGTACAATGATTATTTTAGAGGACCGTACAGTGGAAGAACATTTGTGTCGTACATTAATAAGTTTGGAAGATCGTACGGTGGGAATGCATTTATGTCATACGGTAACAAGTTTGGAAGAGTGTTCATGTCGTACGGTGGAGGAGCATTTATGCCATGTGGAAAATCCCCTACTTTGTATGATTTCCCAATGTGAGACGGCCACCAAATGAATTGCTGTGAAGAGAGCCCTACAAGTACGGCCTGATTGGCGCCCCGTATTTGGAACAAAAACACACTTTTTTGTAAGGAAGTTGTATGTTGCAAGAGACCGGGTTGTACACCATGATATTGTGTTGGTACATTCTCCAAGGGTTGGTAAAAATATTTCTGCCATGGAACCCGTATCCGTATGGTCCGAAAGGACTTCCAACCAAAATGTCGTACAGGTGTTAGATATCTTACATGTCTGGTTCGTACCGAGAAGTGTTGCACTAAGTTAAGTCGTACGGAATGATGTTGTACAGAATATAAATTGCGAGACCATTCGACGGATGTCTTGTGGTTCTCCAACTCCCGTTGCTTTTTCTTTTCATTTTCCATACCTATACTGTCAAATGTATTGTCCATAACTTTATAGGTTGTCATCCATTTGTCTCCACCAAGGGTTGTAGCTTCAAGAAAATTACAAGTTAGCAAAAAAACCTCATAGTCTTCCATTTGCCAATGGAATAGTCTGTTGAGAGAGCTTGTCTCATCCTCCAAGCAGCTTCCAAGTTCCAACACCCCTTCATCATAGGATTACATTGTCCTTCCTTCCTCCATCTCGAACTCTCCCCCCTTGGACTCTGAGTTCGATGCCAACTCCTGGCTCACCTCCTGGCTCTGCAGGTCAATGACGTACTTCCTCCCGTCACTCTCGATGCAATGCGTGTTCTTTTTCCGATTGTGATTGGCCTTTGTTGTGATGCGCTAACCCCTGCCTAGGAGAGCATCATACCCCTTCTTTTCCAATGAGATGACCACAAAGTCCAAGAAGAACTGTTGGGTCCCGATGAATACCTCCTGGGCCATTAGTGTTCCAATTGATTTATTGTTGTGTTGATCGACACCTACCAAATGGAATGTTGGCGGCCAGAGTGTTGGCTTGCCCAAGGCCTTCCATGTTTCCTCCGACATTACATTTACACCAGATCCACCGTCAACAATGATGTTTGTTAGTTTGCGCCCCATAATTTCCATCTCAACCACTGTCGGAGTCCTTCCAACGCCCACTGCCAACAACATTGGGTCTATGGTGGCATTGGTGGGGTTGTCCTTTTTTTTCCGCAATCGTTCGACCCTTGTCAATGGACTTGCCCTTATCTTAACCGTCATTGCTATTATCACCCACATTGGCGATTGCCACCTTTAGTTGTGGTAATGTCTCCAGTAGGTATGTCACTCGTACTAGTACGGTGGCTTGCAACAGCTATCTCATGATAGTTTTCTCCGACTCTAACTGTAGTGGAGTACTGGCGTTATCATTTGAAACTCTCCTCTCCTCCACCATTGCTCATTCAATGTCAGCCTTGGCTTCTCGAAGTCCTTCCTTCTCCGTACAGGGGTTGGGATATACGAACTTCTTAGTTTGGAGTCCAATGATTGTCGGTACTTCCTCTTCCTCGTACGGCTCCTTCACGTCCAACACATTTACTCCCTTTTGTTTTGGGCATTTGGTGTCCTCATGGTTCCTTGGACCACACCACTTGCACCAAAAACTCATGTTGTTCTACTCGCTCTGGCGGTCTCGGGCAAAGTGACCCCACTCGTTACACATTCGACACTGTATGATAGGGCGTCCTCTGGGGTCATACTGTATTTGATTCCATAGTTGATTTGCATGACCGTCTGGCGATACATTTTGGGGTTTTGATGTAGTCGACTCTCCCTGTGTCAAGAGTACTTGTGCGCTTCTAGTCTTCAAATTATATGGACACTCCTTTATCGAATGACCCATCACTTGGCAAATCTCACAAAAAATTGTTTTACGAAAATTACCTTTCATGTGCCCTTCAATTTTACACTCCGTACACCATAGTTCATTACTTTCTTTACTGGTCCCTTTCTCAGCTTTTAGTTCTTTCATCATTCCCATCATTTCTTGTTGTAGGGCCTGGATTGTTCTTGATTCATCATCACTACTACCCTCAGTGCTATCATCATCATGCGTCTTCCTCTTCCCTCGGCAGAATGTCTTGTTTTCACTCTCCATGTCCATCGCCCGATTGTAGGTATCGACGTATGAGGGTGGAGGCACCATTTTCATCTTCTTATGCAAGGAGGGAATCAACTCCTTGATGAACCACCTCTTCTTGAACCCATTGGCTGGTTGACTCTCCAACTTGCCCAGCAATTCATTGAGCCTACGATTATAAGCCCATACACTCATTCTTCCCTTGTTTTGTATTATAAATTTCAGCGACAATCTCATCATTGTCTCGTAGCAATTTAAACTCAGCCTCGAACGCCCTCCTGAGTGCGTCCCAAGAAGCTATAGATGAAGCATCTAGTTCTATGAACCTATCGATGGCTATACCTCGTAGTCTTGCTGGAAATGCTCTCAGCCAATAGTCTTAGTCATCCTGACCATTTGCGACCCAGATAATCTCACAAGTTTTCCAATGCCTCGTAGGGTCTCCCGACCCATTCCCCATGAACTTCATCAATTTCTTTTGATCCACATTTGAACTTATCAGAGGAGTCACCATCTTTCTCACCCCCTTGTGCGTTAGACCTCGATGGACTGTTCCGACCACTACGTTCTGGTGCTTTCCTTGCACTCTCGGCCATGTGCGTCCTCCACACATCCACCTCCAGCGTCCCCCACACCTCGAGTACTTCCCGACCTTGACTCGCACTCCCTCTGTTTGAGGGTCCTCTTGAGATGGATAGGTTCTCAATGTCGTGCAATATTTCAGTCAGTTCAAGATTTCCTCCGTGACGACGTTTGTACAGACAGTTGTCTTCTTGTTCTCTTTGTTCTACAATTCTTAAAGATCGCCTAATCACTTGGTCTTGACCACCCAGTGGCCTCTTCTCATCTTTATTGGGATCCAAGGGCATGAATCACACAATGTTGACCCGATTTCTTTTAAGGCAACGGCGCCAAAATGTTTATTGCTATACCTGGTAATTTGCATACCTGGAATAATAATACAGATGGCAGTGTGTACCAGATATAGGAGTAAAATATATCTTTATTAGCTCATGAATACATTACAGGGAAGAAGATCAGAGATAGTCCGCCAAGGATTACAATTTACCTAACCATACCATCCCCCCTTCCTTGGCGGTATACAACCTATTTGAAGGACCAGCCGGTTTCCAAGAGGGACACAACTGTCAACCAACCGACATGACAACTACCCGAGAGTATTAACAAATTTAATACAGACAATTAATACATTGACTGATAACCAATATTATCAACCATAAAAATATACATTTTATGCCAACTACAGTCCCTATCCTTTGTTGAGAGCTCATAAGATCATTCCCACTAAGGTCAATAAATGAATATCCCCTTGATTACAATGATGTACATGGCACTGTGTGTCCCAATCCATGCGACAACTATTCTCTATAAGTCTCAGGACTGATGTAATATGTAGGAAATAAAATTAATTATTAAATCATAGGTAGTTGATGGGTTTAACTATTTAAACCTATTGTTAGTAGTAAGTATACTTGCTAGGTTAAAACAAGATCTCATTACCATGTTTGTTGGGGCATTGTGAGGTTGCAACAAAACCCACATAGACTAGAAGTAGGTTGGGATAATAGTGGGGTTGTCACCTAGAAAATGTGGTAGAGAAATTTGTATAAACATCCCTTAATATTGAATAAAGAGATAATGTACATTGTTTATAGTGCAGAAATTCATACCTCAGTTGACCCAAGGCAGTTAAAGTAAACTGCAAAAAGATTTTCATATCACTGATGCATTTTAGAACATAATCAGTGTGATTCAACAGAAAACACCTGCTTCATTTTAATGACATAGGGTAAGAGATTAACCTTAACCAATGAACTTTGGATTTATTTATCTGGTCAACTGATTTCATCTGAACTAAAAGTAAAAAAATTTAAGTAGCTTTGGGTTTGAATTTTTTTTAGTGCAGCTTCAGCTCTGTTTTGTCACCTGAGGATAAATAAAGAAGAATTTTCTGTTCTTCAGTTCATGTATTGTTCCATAACTCATATGAAAAGAGTCAATTAGCTTAGACTTTGGGACTGCGTATTATTACTAAACCGTGTTATCAAAGATAAAAGTCTAATGGCACAAATAAATTTTATAAAATCACAGTAAACTGATATGCTTGAAAAGCTCCAAGTTTATCATTTACAATCAGCATTTCCCTCCCTTGTTTCTACTTGTATACAAGATAATTATACAGCATTTCCCAATAATTTCTTCAAACAATAAATGTTTGTGTGACCAAAATTAAACCTCAGCACTGTCCTTTATATCAGTATGAAGATTACCAAACACTGATTCCATACTTGCCAAGTATGAAGGAATTTGAAACTTAATCAGAGAGCATCAAAATAAATGCCCTCTGTATGACAATGAGCCAAGCATGCTGCCACATAGCTATCTTGTAATAGCTATCAAGGCCCCATCATGCAGCCCAACAATACAAAATTACTATTAGCATCTTAATCTGGTAAAGGGCCCACTCGTCAACAGCATCTGAGCTACATAGTTTATTCACCTATAAGTATGATTGACTTCAGGATAGAGTACATTATTTTTTAACTTGATAATTCTGGAAAGGTGAGAGTTCCACCCAAGAGCAATGAAGGAAGACAAACAAAACTATTGAAGGATTTCTGTTGTGCAAGATTGCCTTCAACCCAAGTGCTCCTGCATCAATATTCCTCTGTAAGACCCCTAGCAACTTTTCACCAAACTACCACTTCTCTCGGCTTTCAGTGAATAGGAAATTCATCAAATATTGTTGTGTGCATGAAAGAGCAAGGTTTCAAATTTGTAAGTCTATAGTGGATTGTTTTGCAATGCTCTTGTTCACATTCACTACCACTGTACCACACAAACATTCATATTTAAATGTAGAAAAGACTGAGCTATTTGGAACAGAACAGAATATAGTATTTTATATCGATGATTGCAAAAACAGTAGCAAAAATACATACCAATAAATGTATAAAAGGATCTGACCTAAACTCAAAAAATGTGAATGATACACACATATTTATTTGAATTACTAACCAAGTTGACAGATCTGTATTTACAAATTTGCATTGGAAATCATCATGCCAAGATTGTGATAGCAACAAGAACTCTCATGCCACTCTCAGCAATCATATACCTCCAGGAAACCTCAAATCGACCACGATAAATGTGTTCTCTCAGCATGTAGCATGAGTAGCAGCACCTTAAGGTGGTCGACTTGCCAGATGATCCTCATAAACCACTCCTTAATGCAGAAAAAAGCTCATAATCTGTTTGCACAGTCCTACATGCTACTTATGGGTATTTGGCAGCCAGCATTGGATCCCATTTACACCTAAAACAAACTCCAACTCCAGAAAACTCACTCCTTACGCCCAGTGATAGACTTCAACTCTCACGCCAAGGATTGACTCAATAACCCAAGCCAAAACCATCACTCAGCTCAACACAACCAGCCCCCAAGGTGCAAATGTTTCTTCTTTCTAGCAACCTTCTGCAAATCCTCTATTGCCCAGCAAGGAAGCTTAACAACAGTGTCCCGATTTGTCCTAGCAATCTCCCAACGATCATCAAAATTCTGAAATTTGTCTTGGAAAAAGACTTTACAAATTTTGGCAACTCCAATTGTTGAATCCCAACTAGGGAAGATATTTCAAAACCAATTGCCCTTAGAGTTTTCTTCCTAGGGATTTTGTTCCACAAGAAGCTCTCCAAATCCAGAAAAGAGAAACTAATCTACGCAAGAAAAAATGAGCTCCAAAATGTCCTTTAATAATAAACCAAGAAACTTTCTCAAAGGCCACTTTTTATTATTTCATTAAAGTAAAAAATAAAGTGACCCTTCTAATATTTCTTTTAATTTTCACTTTAGTCACTTTAATAATTAATTAAAATAAGTTATCCATAAAATGTTACTTTATTGGACGACTTAAAATAATTAATTTACTTAATTCCCTTACTTTCCAACATTAGCCTACGGGAATAAAAATGGGCTAAGTGGTCGCCTTCGACTACTTCTTGGAAGGGAACAATACATCCTAAAATTAAAGTTTTCCATGTGAAACATTTAAGGAATAAAAATTTGCTCATTGCTAATGTTATAAATTAACTTTGATTTTAATCTTCAAACATCCTGCCAAAAGACTTCTCCCTTACAATAATAAACATCTTTCTAGAAATTTCACATATAAAAGGATAATAGATTGAATCTCCATTTTAAAGAAAGTCTACCATGTTGTCTATAGTCTCTTGAAAACAATTGAATCCAATGACTTTATTAGTACTCAAAGATGATAATAGAATCTTTTAAAATGCTTTTTTGGCACAAAATTATAAGTTTTCCCTGAAAGTAAATTTGAAATCAGTTAAAATAAGAGAACGAAGAGCACTACCAAGACCCGCAAGAGGCTCATCTAACAGTAGGATATCTGGCATGCGTACCTGTCATTAAATGAACAATATGGTAATCTATTGAGAAAAGCCTATATCTATGAATGAGAGAACTCTAGACCTTTCTCAAATTTTATCAGTGGTCTATGCATAATCCTCATATAGCAAGTTGATGGATACTTACAAGCTGAACTGCTAGTGCAAGACGACGCTTAAAGCCATCACTTAAAGAACGGGGATCAAGATCCAAGGCAATGCCATTCAGTCCAACCTACAACATGTCCATGCACAGAAATTCCCAGAGCATAAGTAGTTATACAAGTGGCACCATAATGTTTGTTCTTCAATGATAATCAAAGACCATAAATGAAAAAAGTCAATATTCAAGAGATAACAAAAATTGACATCATACAGCTAAAATCGTAAGAGATCACAAAAGTCACTATAACCACAATAACAGAAGAATTAAAATTAATGTCATACAGCTAAAATAGCTGACTCAAGTCTCATTCTAAATTGCTGCATGAAGAATTGATCTTCCAATCGCTTTTTGATTCCAAAAGTCAGTTCCCCAGCCACAGTATCAGCCAAAAAGTACCTAAAACAAAAGCGCAAATTCACATGTTGAGCATTTGCATTAATATTATAGTGCATAGACCATACATTACAACCCAGTATTTCAAAAGTCCTTAAAAAGCATGTCTCTAGAATCATTTAGCATGTAGCTAACCATTCTGCACGGTACACATTATGCTCATTTCTTTTCTGGTCTGAGAACTACAGTGGAAATAATACCATATACAGGCCCCTTAAGTGTGGTGGAGCTATCCTTGCTAACGAGGAAGGCTATCTACCAAAAGCAAAAGGAGGCAGATTGACAGAGTCTCCAGGTCAAAGCAAAGTAGACACAATTTAAACAGTAAACTCTGAACAAGCAATTCCTTGACTGTGGTGACAGACAAAAAGTACCTAAAACAAATTCATTCTTGGATTCATTTACCATTGGCATTAGGAATACGCACTACACTGCCACTGGATCAGAATTACGGATTCATTCTAAAAAGTACCTACTAAACTATGACTTTGAAGTCATTTTCCATCCAACTAATCACTCTACATATGAAGATTGATATTCACTTTACTTTTCTGATCTACAAGGTATAGTGAAGTCAATTCTTGATGCAGCTGTATGACCAGGAGCAAAGATGACAAAATAACTAAAAGATATGAGCCGAGAAAGGACCTCCATGCCAACTACCAGATGGATAGACCAAGACTCTTACTAGATGAATCTTTCAAAGTCTCTAATAGTTGTATGAGGGAATCCAATGAAAGAAGAGGCATTGACAAGAAGACTCAGACTGCTTTGTTTATGAAAGTCAACAACATTCAATAGTACAACTAAATGAAAACCAACTAAAAGAGTGTTACATGTTTGAAAACATCCCCTCCAGTCTAAAAAAAATTATGTGACTTACCTAATGAGCAGTCACAATTTCTACCAATGTTATGTGCAAAGATAACTAGAAAATATTTGATTTCCCCCTTTCCCTGGTGCAAAAAAGTAAATAGATAAACAAAATGATGTATAACACTGACAATATTCACAAACTTTGACCTAGGAATTTAGAATGATACAGAAAAAGCAGATAGGCAATGTAATATTTTTGGGCCTTTGCACAAGACATTGACTGAAATAGATGCTAAACTCATCATCTAAGTTGCCGAATTGGCATGAGGAACAAGTATTGGTACATGGGTATGATACGCTAATATGGTAGATCTTTTTATTTTAATTTTTTGGGGCGGGGGTACACCTATTCAAAAAAATGTACATAATACTAATTTAAAATCAATCTATCAAACTTTAATGTCATCATAGATAATCATTGTTCAATATCAAAGTAATACAATTAGTAGTCAGCATCATATGGATCATCATTAATGCCAGCATCATCAGTATCAATATTAGATGATGCAGGTAAATTAGAAGAATCGCATGGAGCCTCACTACCCCTCGCATTAAAAGTATGTCAGCACTTGACTCATTAAAAAGTGAAGATCTTCCAACAAAAGAGATCGAAGTCAGTTCACTGTGGGTCCACATCCCACAACTCCATTGTCCATTCCTTGTGCTCATTATGTTTGTGAATAAGAAGGTACACATGGGAATGCAAGTAAACTAGCTCTATTTAAATAGATGCCAATTGGTTGGGCTTCACAAAGTTGGAGGAGTATGTACTCCAATTCTGTTCAAATGAAGAGGAATTGGCAGCATATTCAAGCAAAATGAGGGAGTTATAGTTGTTAAATTGTAAATCAAATTTAGTTTTTGAAAATAGTAATTAAAGATTGCAGTAAAAATTAATAAAATTGCAATAAATTTTGATGGCAAAAATCTGTGTGCCAATTTACGTCCATTAAGGTACCAATAAGAGTGAGCATCCCTTCCTATACTTAACAAGGAGAATAGAAACACTTTGACCAATGGAGGCTACAAATCAGTTAACTCACTCATGACTCCATCCTTCATATCAAGATTTCAGCATCATGGTATGGTGGCTGTCAACCTGGCAAGGATCTCTTCACTATAATATTACAGAGTCTACGCAAAGGCAAAAAGATGGAATGGCTTGGTCGTTATTTCTATCACTGCTCAAGCAAATTGACTATACCTCTTTGAAGAGAGTTCATTCAAAATCTTGTTCATTTTCATTTATGATGGCCTACATTGAATGGATGCCATCATAAGCCTCTCCCAAGCATGGCCTATCCATGTTAATAAAGTAGATCATACTCACTCTGGGGTCAATGAAACTAAGAAAATATTCCACATCATTCCATCAAGTGTCATCTAGAATCATTTCCATTACATTTCTGCCCTCTCAATCTTAAACTGTCTCCAAAAGGATAAATATTGGTTGATGACCAAGATAGAAAGTGCATCTTGCACCTTCAAAAGTCATCTAACAATGATTGTGTTATTAGACAAATAATTGGTAGAATATTGGATGATTTATTTACTAAGAACAAATTGTTCTTCTAGAGATTACAAATGAGATGTTTCTAAAAAGAAACATACAAATAATAGAAAATATCTATTATACAAGATATTTACAATATCTAGAAGTGACCATTAAAATAGAAATAATCTAACGTAGGAGATATTATTTTAATACCCTCCCTTAATGGTCAACCTATCAACGACACCAAGCTGCCCCTTGAATTTGACAAACTTCTCTGGAAGTAAGGACTTGATGAGAATATCAGCAGTCAGGTCAGCTGTAGGAACAAACTGAAAATCCACAGATCCATCTTCAACCAGCTGACAAATAAAATGAAAATGAGTGTCAATATGCTTAGTACGCTCATGGAAGACTGGACTTTTGGCAAGTTTAAGGACCCCTTCATTGTCGCAAAAGAGGGGAGAAGGGCATGCCTGAGATATATGGATGTCAGAAAGCATCCTAAGAAGCCAAAATCCCTCACAACCTGCTTTGACATTTCCCCGATATTCAACTTCCGTTGAGGAAAGAGATGCAGCCTGTTGCTTCTTACTGGTCCACGTGATAGCACATGTGCCCAAACTGAAGACATACCCGGAAGTAGACTTTTTGTCAACAGAGCTTGTCCAATCCAAGTCTATATAACCAATGAGTCTAGGCTCTTTGGTTTTTCCATAGAAGATACCAAAGTCTAGAGTGCCCTTGACATAGCGCAAGATGCGCTTCGTTGCAGCCCAATGATCTGAAGTAGGAGTTGTCATGAAGCGAGATATGTAACTGAATGCAATGCTAAGATCAGATCGAGTAGCGGTGAGATAGATCAAACTGCCCACTAGTTGCCTAAATGAGAATTCATTCTCAACAGGAGAACCCGATTTGGCTGACAACTTGAGACCAAACTCCATAGGTGTAGATGCAGGTTTGCAGTCTTCCATTCTGAATTTGTGAATCAATGCCTGTGCATACTTAGATTGAGAGATAAAGATGCCATGGGATTGCTGCCAAACCTCAATACCTAGGCAGTAGTGTAGAAGACCAAGGTCAGTCATGTCAAAAGATTGGCATAGATTTTGTTTGATTTCTTGAATCAAAGATGTCAAATTGCCAGTGATAATCAAATTATCAACATAAATACCCAGAAGGATGATGTCACTGTCGTCTTGACATACAAATTTGAGCCAAAAGGACTCCTCTGGAAACCCTACTCAGTGAGGTACTTGTCAATTTTTATGTATCATGCCCGTGGAGCCTGTTTGAGGCCATCTAGTGCTTTCAACAGTTTGAGTACTTGGTGTTCTTTACCAACAACCTTGAATCTAGGAGGTTGCGTCATGTAAATCTCTTCATGTAGCTCACCATTCAGGAAGGCACTCTTGATGTCCATTTGATGGACTTTCCAGCCACACTGAGCTGCCTTGGCTAGGACTAAATTGATGGTGCTCATCTTTGCTGTCAGAGCAAAGGTCTCCTCATAATTCCTTCACGCTGAGAGAAGCCTTTAGCAACAAAACGAGCCTTGTAACTATCTAAAGCAAGGTTGCAAAACTCGCACTCGGCAAAAACTCGCCAAGGCCTGAAAAAAAAAATCAGGAGAAACTCGGCCAGTTTTTGAAAAAACTCGGCAAAAAACTCAGGAACTTAAAAAACAGCTTAATTTTAATTATAAATGCATTTTTTTTGCAAAATTCAATGACAAGATGCATCCAATGAGTTTATTAATAAGAACACAAAATAAACTAGTTGAGTTTAGATACATATAAATGCAAAGTGGGTACAAAATCGCATTCTCATGCGAGATGTTGATGGCTAGAAGCAAAATAGTACTAAATAGTTTCTACAAAACTAGAAGTAAATACATCATCACAATTACATCTTCCTCTTCCCAGCTCTACTAACAAATACAAGAGAGGAACTAGAGGGTCTAGTCCTAGTAGTAGAACCTGCACTGGGCGTGACTGTGCCTCCTCGCTCGGTATCTCTGATGATGTGTGTGACTCGCTCTCCATCCTAGTATTTCATAGTATGAATCTATGATGCTTGATGCCAAATGTCAAAGTCTTCATAACTAGCTCTTAGGTAGTCTTTGTTGGTGGCTGTTTTCAAGTCCCTAGGTCTGGCAAATGAGGTTTGAGTGATTTTGGCATGTTGGTAAGTCATGTTTATCTGGGATTTGGGCGAGAGCTAAGCTAAGTTTGTCATAGAGATGGGGTCGAAACAAAGTGATTTGTGATAAAAACGAGTTAAAACCCTTTGAGAATCCTTTTGCCAGCTTCATTTGACCTTAGAAAGCCATGATGGATTGTGGGAGGTAACCCTACTGAAGCTTGTTGAATACTGAAATTTGGCTAAGTCTGGAATTTTTTGAAAACCCCCAAAATCTAGAATCTGCATCTTAACTCCTATGAAGCTGGAACCTATCTCAAACATCCTGGAAAGTATTTATACAAATATAACTTAAAGTATAAGAAATTAAATAAATTAGACTTATACAAATATCTCTGAAAAACTCGCAGAGCCTAAAAACTCGGCGAGTACTTGCCACTCGCCGAGTACTCGGCGAGTCTTGCAACAGAGATCTAAAGTACCATCAGCCTTGTATTTGACTTTGTAGACGCATTTGCCACTGATGGATTTCTTTCCTGAAGGTAGATCTAATGAAACCCAAGTGTTATTTTTCAAGAGACTATGATGCTCAGTCTTCATAGCTTCTTCCCACTTAGGTATCTATTTCGCCTCTGTGTGTTTGAGGCTCATACACACTGTGAATAATGGCCATTAGAGCAAAATTTACAGAATCAAAAGGTTTACTCTTCTTTCGAGCAGTTCTAGCCTCGATGAGCTCATCATCATGAAGATTGCCAATCGTCTTAGCCCACCATTTAGGCCGGAGAGTAGAAGTGCCAACAACAAAAGCAGGAGGTGCAACAGCATTCTCATCATCAAAACATTTGCCTTGAGTTAAACATCTCGATCATTTTCTCTAGGTGAATTCCAAAAGACACTTTCAATTTGCTTCAGCATGAATATGAACCAGGCTAAAAACAACTAGAAAGAATGTGAATAACAAGTACATATTGTTCATAGCATAGTTCAACTAATTCGTGAATCATCAATTACTTGCAAGATTTTCACATCATCAAATTTTTTCAAGTTCAATTCGTCAAGTTATTAGGCCAAGTCTGTGATGAGTTTTCATGAGTCAAGCGGTGAGTTAATGGTGAGAACTCACTCCCAAAGGTCTTACTGTTTCTAAAAAACACCATTTTAGATGTATCATGGTAAGTTAACTACCAAGGTAGTCCCAGTCATGGTTTCCTTACAAGTAGAAGCATGGAATGAACAAAATTTTGATCTAGAAGTTATATCATTCTTCCAAAGAAGGTATTGCTTGATACATCTGATTCCTAGCTTTATTTATTCAACAACTTGTTGATGTGAGTTTTGTACCACTACATAACATATAGGACTAAACGCTTGATACAGGGTATCAAACACTCAACCCTCTCTTGAAAAGCATATACTCACAAAGGACGTGAGGAAACACTCCA
>MU223960.1:97975-124462 GCA_018584345.1 Thuja plicata | reverse complement strand
CTAGAGGGTTTAAACTTGTTTCATCACAAATCCTTTGGTTTTATCCCATATTTCCGAAAGATATAGCAGAACTCTCGCCCATGCTCCAGACAGACTTGACTTCCCAGCAGGCCAAAATTGCCCAAAACCAACTCTCGAACTTCACTCGCCGGACCAAGGGGCCTGAAAACTGTTGCCAACTAAGACTACCTAAGACCACTACTCCTACTGCTTGCAAAAAAAGGGGGTCCCCATCTGCAATGGGGCGATGGTGTGAAAACCTCACAACACAACTCACACATCTTATTACTATTTTAAGGTTCCTTTCCAATAGGAAACAATTTTTTCATATTAACGGCAATTAGTTATCATATTATTGCTTCGTTAAAGATGATCTTTAGCAGAAACTTTCTTCCAAGTTAAAGGATGATCTTTAGTGGAAACTTTCTTCCAAATTCAAGGATGATCTTTAGTGGAAACTTTCTTCCAAGTTAAAGGATGATCTTTAGCTGAAGCTTTCTTCCAAGGTAAGGTTGTTTTCCAAGAGGATGTATTCCCCATCATATAACAGCTTGGTTGAAGATGATCTTTATCTTAAATGTTCTTCCACATTAAAGGATGATCTCATTGCCCATGATGTATTATGGTAATTAACAACATAGTCTAACTGTTGGGTTTCTCAACTAGAACCGAAAGAAAGAGCAAAATCTTATTCCTAGAAGTTAAGTCTTTCTTACAAAGAAAGTCACTTCAAACATCTCATTCCTGACCTAAATTTTGTCAACCAGCCAAATACATCTTATTGTCATTTTAAGGTTATTTTCCAGCAGAAGACAAACTTTTTTGGATCATGGCAACTACCCATTGTAATAACCACATGGTTATTGTTGTGTTGTAAACACACATGGCCCATTGCAAACAGGGGTCCCCTCTCTTTTCATGGTTTTTCCACTTATTGGCTTAGTGCTTGGCTTAGTTTGTCGTAGGTGGTTGTTAGTTTTTCTTACCTTGGCAATATTTTGGTCTCTTAGTCTCCTAGCAGTTAGGGAGTGGGAGAGTGAAGTCAGAAGGTGCTATGCTAATATGTCAAGTGAGAAATATTTCTAAGGATTGAGCCTCATTTCAAAATCTGGATTTAAGGATTTCTTATAGGAAATTTGCCTCTAGGTATGTTTCTCCTTCAATTTTGCATAAGTTGAGGTGTTGACCAAAAGTTGAAATACACGACACCTCAAAATCCTTAATGAAGTAAGGAATCAAAAGTTGTCCTTAAGGGGATAGGGAATGGCAAGGTGAGAATATGAAAAACCCTTGACCTATACAATCTTTTAATGCACTTGTCGTTTTTCAATCTATGATTTTAGCTAAACAATGCAAGTGTGTCATCATAGGATTTATTCTTAATAAAAAAGCATTCAAAATATTTTGCCTTGAGTTAAACATCTCGATCATTTGCTCCAGGTGAATTCAGAAAGACACTTTCAATTTGCTTCAACATGAATATAAACCAGGCTAAAAACAATTGGAAAGAATGTGAATGACAAGTACATATTGTTCATAGCATAGTTCAACTAATTGATGAATCATCAATTACTTGCAAGATTTTCACATCATCGAGTTTTTTCACGTTCAACTCATCAAGTTATCAGGCCAAGTCTGTGATGAGTTTTTATGAGTCAAGTGGTGAGTTAATGGTGAGAACTCACTCCCAAAGGTCTTACTGTTTCCAAAAGAACACTAGTTTAGATGTATCGTGGTAAGTTAATTACCAAGGTAGTCCAAGTCATGGTTTCCTTACAAGTAGAAGCATGGAATGAACAAAATTTTAATCTAGAAGTTATATCATTGTTCCAAAGAAGGTATTGCTTGATACATCTGATTCCTAGCTTTATTTATTCAACAACTCACACATCTTATTACTATTTTAAGGTTCCTTTCCAATAGGAAACAATATTTTCTTATTAATGGCAATTAGCTATCACTTAATTGCTTCGTTAAAGATGATCTTTAGCAGAAACTTTCTTCCAAGTTAAAGGATGGTCTTTAGTGGAAACTTTCTTCCAAGTTAAAGGATGATCTTTAGCTGAAGCTTTCTTCCAAGGTAAGGTTGTTTTCCAAGAGGATGTAATTCCCCATCATATAACAGCTTGGTTAAAGATGATCTTTATCTTAAATGTTCTTCCACGTTAAAGGAGATCTCATTGCCCATGATGTATTATGGTTATCACCAACATAGTCTTACTCTTGGCTTTCTCATCCAGAACCAAAAGAAAGAGCAAAATCTTATTCCTAGAAGTTAAGTCTTTCATACAAAGAAAGTCACTTAAGACATCTAATTCCTGACCTTTTTTTGTCAACCACCCAATACATCTTATTGTCATTTTAAGGTCATTTTCCAGCAGAAGACAAACTTTTTTGGATCATGGCAACTACCATTGTAATAACCACATGGTTATTGTTGTGTTGTAAACACACACGGCCCATTGCAAATAGGGGCCTGTTGATGTGATTTTTGTTCCACTACAACATGCAGAATCAAATATCCCAACATTTCAAGGTAAAAGAAACACTTAGATACTCAATCCTCTCTTGATATAAGGTCATCTCTCATGCTAAGCTTGCAACGTAAGATCATGAAATGACTTCAAGGTTCTTTCTATTGTGGATACTCGCTCAGTGAAATAATGTGATTTGTTGGTAATCACTTAGGGGGACTTACGCTATTCATTCAATGGATATCAACTTACTTGCACTTCTAAAGATTCGGCTTCACAATGTGCAATGAAAATATAGTTTTGCTTTTCCAATTTCGACTTCAACTTAAACTTAAGCTTAACTTCTACTTCTACTTCTAACTAGGAATGCAAGGAATCATGGATGACTTGGACTCTACCAAGTGAAATCTTATCAGCGACCTCAACTTCACCTAGTGCAAGCTTCTAAAGATCTCAAATGGTTTTCATATCAACACCTTCTCCTTAATCCAACATGGAAGTACAAACTAAGGATCCAATGCCAATTGAACTTAAGTGCAATGACTAGCTTACCACACAAGGCTTCTTCACAATCAGCAAGGAGGCTAGTGGCCTAGTATACTTGAGTCAAAAAAGCAAACATCCACAATTGCTTTCATCCATTTAAGCTACTTCTAACAACATGAAAAGAAATCTACTCCAAGTGAAAGATTGAGAAAACCATGCAACACTCCAAAGCAACATTAAGTAATCCACCATGAGAAACCAACAATGAATCATCAATTACTTTGATAGCATCATAGCAACAATTTGATCAAATCTCTCCCTTAGCTAGCCTACTCTAACCTCCTACTAGCTTCTAGCTTATACAAACTTTCTCTCTCTCTAACTAGCTAACAAACCAACCTTTTACAAATGAGAAGGCCTTGGCCTTTTATAGATGTCCAATTACAATGAAGGGCCAAGATTCAATCCCATAAACCCTAATTAGGGTTGCCAAATTTTCAACCAATTACATGAGGGCACCAAATCATGGGCCAATAAGAAAATTACAATGATTTTTCAACCAATGAGAAAATAGGACACTTGTCATGTTGTGATTGCTTGTGCTTGAAATTGGAATTTTCTGATTGGAGAAGACACCCAATTGCCACCTCATCATCTTTATCCTGTACCTCTGATTAATCTTTGTGAAGAGAAAATATCTCTTGATACTCAACACTGCCCAGCTTTCCAACATGATGGCATATTCCCAAATTGCTTCATCTTCTCAACTCTTCTCCATCTTTGTTCTTCTCTATCTTTGTTCTTGGAAGTTTTCTCTTTGCCATGATTCGAACTTGATTGAACTTGTATCTTGATATTCCTTTTGATGCCTTGACCTTGTCCTTCGGTAACTTGGTGTGAACTTCCTTCCCACTTGAGATCTTTGAACTTGAGCTTGGATCATTTCTTTCAAGGTGTGAATTTTGTCCTTCCTTGCATAGTTGTCTTGGATCTTCCTTTGTTCACCTCCTTGATCGTCATCATTCCTTGCATTGATCCTTGAATTCTGATTTCTTGACTTGAATATCGATCTCATTTGGATTCCTCGAGCATGAGCTTGAAGTCTTCACTTGTTGGCGTGATGATGGAGGACATGGATACCAGCCACACTCTGATTTTCTAAATTGTTCCAAAAATGACTCTCAATTCAGCCCTTTCTCCTCCATATCCACCTTTCCCTAGGTTGCTTTCCCTCTCTCTTGAAGTCCTTGAGCTTGAAGACTTGAGCCTCCATCCCTCGCCCTCCTGTAGCATCCACTTGGTTGGAGTTCCTGAGCTTGATCTCGCCACTTGAAGTCTTAAACAATTCCTTGTCTCCTCCTCCAACAATTTTCCTTGCAAAACAAGAGAAGAAAAGGTATTAAGTTTATGAGATGATAATTAAACATGAAATAACAAAACTTAAAATCTTCATGAAATGTAATCACATTAGCATTCAATTAGAATAGATTTTCAAAATAAGCTTGAACTTATAGCTAGAAATCTGGAAAACAATTAAGTCTTTCAATCCACAACAAGTCCCAGATTTCAAATGTGACTCTTCTACCACGGTTACCCTTGGAAGGATATGGGATTCCAGACAACTCCATTCATTAGCCAAAATAATTGTCATTTCCAGATTGCAAACAAGATTTCAAAGTCTGATTACTACCTTAATTTGCCAAAAACAAGAGATCAACTATGATAACATTCAGCTTGTAAGGATTGATTTTATAATTAAGGAAAGTAATCTTGGCAAGGATCCACGATTAGAGACATCAATCATCCATTCTCAGATCTTGATTAATTCTGATTTCCACTATACCTGTAGGTCTGCTATAAATTCCCTGAATTTGGTGACAAAATGGAACCCCACAGGTGCTCTCTTCCTTCACAAAATTATGCCACTTGCCTTCACCAAAGAAGTGTTGGGAAGTTGGGATCAGAACCGCCCCCTTTATGTCTGATTTGCTTTCTAATCTAAGCACGCTACAAGTTCGATCTGCACCTTGTTTGGAGGAAATTCGCATGCTATTTGACGTGCAAATGATTCACACTTCCCCTTATTTATACCTCTTCGCACCCCTTCACCTATAGGAGGCCGACTTGAATTGCCTTGGATGTTGAGCCAAATGGAAAAGAGCCAACTTGAATTGCACTGGATTCCATTGTTGTTGGTTGAGGATTGTGCCATGGGGAAGGGGCCGACCAAGGTCATGTTTGAATCTCGCTGCCAAAGAAGGAGGAGATTGGGAACCAAAAGGATACATGGCGAAATTGTCCTATGGACAGGACAATTCCGCCCAAGTTAAACATGCTCTAACTTGGCTCTCTAAACCGAAATTGTCTTGCGAACTTGTCCAAACACTTTGCCGTGTCCAAGGGACCTTTGCCCAAAATACCAAGGATGGGCGGAAATCTCAAGCTCATAGGACAATTTGTGTCCCATCCCTGGTCGGATTCCGACCAGGTATAGGACAAGCTTACCTCGCTCCTTGCTCTTTCTCCAAACATTCATTTTTTGGTCAAAACTTTGCTTATCATCCCTCTTGCCAAGTAAACTTTCTTCCCTTGGTGAAAATCCATTAACTCATGCTTGAAACAAAGGGGCGGAAATCAGGAGATGATGGGAGCGGAAATGTCCCATGCATAGGACAATTTCGCGTCCCATAGGAGGTGAAGTTCAGCCATGCCAAAGACCCCTTTCCTGTATGCCCTAGTTGGCTTCCTTCATCATTCTCACTCCAAAATCATTCTTATTCATTATTGGATCAAGTTTTGCTGCTTGGAGGGTGGAAATTTGAAGGTCGTAGGACAAAATCTGACCTGTAGGAGGTTGGAATCCGACCTAGCATGGGACAGAGTAGATTTTGTACTTAGCCAATTTTTTCAGTTCAGGGGCGGGAGGATTTATACAAATATAACATTTAAGTATAAGTCTTCTTATACTTTAAGTTATATTTGTATAAATACCTTTCAGGATGTTTGAGATAGGTTCCAGCTTCATAGGAGTTAAGGTGCAGATTCTAGATTTTGGGGGTTTTTCAAATATTTCAGTACTTAGCCAAATTTCAGGATTCAGCGCGTCTTCAGCAAAGCTACCTCCCACAATCTATCTTGGCTTTCTAAGATCAAATTGAAGCTGGAACAAGGATTTTCTAAAGGTTTGAACTTGTTTCATCGCAAATCCTTTGGTTTCAATTCCATATTCTGAAAAATTTAGCACAACTCTCACCCATGTTCCAGATAGACTTGACTTCCCAGCAAGCCAAAATTGCCAAAACCAACTCTCGAACTTAGAGACTTCAAAAAATTGTTGCCCAAAAGACTACCTAAGACCACTACTCCTACTACCAAAGCAAAAGAGGGGGCCCCCATTTGCAATGGGGCGATGGTGTGAAAACCTCAAAACAGGGTCCCCTCTCTTTTTCTTGTTTTTTTCGCTTATTGGCTTAGTGCTTGGCTTAGTTCGCCGTAGGTATTTGTTAGTTTTGCTTACCTTGGCAATATTTTGGTCTCTTAGTCTCCTCGCAGTTAGGGAGTGGGTGAGTAAAGTCAGAAGGTGCTAAGCTAATATGTCGACTGAGAAAATTTTCTAAGGATTGAGTCTCATTGCAAAATCTGGATTTGAGGAGGATTTCTTATAGGAAATCTGACTCTAGGTAAGTTTCTCCTTCAATCTTTGCATAAGTTGAGGTGTTGATCAAAAGTTGAAAATCCATGACACCTCAAAATCCTTAATGAAGTAAGGAATCAAAAGTTGTCCATAAGGGGATAGGGAATGGCAAGGTAAGAATATGAAAAACCCTTAACCTTATACAATCTTTTAATGCACTTGCGGTTTTTCAATCTATGATTTTAGCTAAACAATGCAAGTGTGTCATCGTAGGATTTATTCTTAGTCAAAAAGCATAAAAAATATTTTGCCTTGAGTTAAACATCTCAATCATTTGCTCTAGGTGAATTCAAAAAGACACTTTCAATTTGCTTCAGCATGAATATGAACCAGGCTAAAAACAATTGGAAAGAATGTGAATAACAAGTACATATTGTTCATAGGATAGTTCAACTAATTGGTGAATCATCAATTACTTGCAAGTTTTTCACATCATCGAGTTTTTTCAAGTTCAACTCATCAAGTTATTAGGCCAAGTCTGTGATGAGTTTTCATGAGTCATGTAGTGAGTTAATGGTGAGAACTCACTCCCAAAGGTCTTACTGTTTCTAAAAAACACCATTTTAGATGTATCATGGTAAGTTAACTGCCAAGGTAGTCCAAGTCATGGTTTGCTTACAAGTAGAAGCATGGAATGAACAAAATTTTGATCTAGAAGTTATATCATTGTTCCAAAGAAGGTATTGCTTGATACATCTGATTCCTAGTTTTATTTATTCAACAACTCACACATCTTATTACTATTTTAAGGTCCCTTTCCAATAGGAAACAATCTTTTCATATTAATGGAAACTAGCTATCATATAATTGCTTTCGTTAAAGATGATCTTTAGCAGAAACTTTCTTCCAAGTTAAAGGATGATCTTTAGTGGAAACTTTCTTCCAAGTTAAAGGATGATCTTTAGCTGAAGCTCTCTTCCAAGGTAAAGATGCTTTCCAAGAGGATGTAATTCTCCATCATATAACAGCTTGGTTAAAGATGATCTTTATCTTAAATGTTCTTCCACATTAAAGGATGATCTCATGGCCCATGATGTATTATGGTAATTACCAACATAGTCTTCCTCTTGGGTTCTCAACCAGAACCAAAAGAAAGAGCAAATCTTATTCCTAGAAGTTAAGTCTTTCTTACAAAGAAAGTCACTTAAGACATCTCATTCCTGACCTTTTTTTGTCAACCACCCAATACATCTTATTGCCATTTTAAGGTTATTTTCCAGCAGAAGACAAACGTTTTTGGATCATGGCAACTACCCATTGTAATAACCACATGGTTACTGTTGTGTTGTAAACACACATGGCCCATTGCAAATGGGGGCCCCCTCTCTTTTTCTTTTTTTCCAATTATTGGCTTATTGCTTGGCTTAGTTTGTCGTAGGTATTTGTTAGTTCTGCTTACCTTGGCAATATTTTGGTCTCTTAGTCTCCTAGCAGTTAGGGAGTGGGTGAGTAAAGTCAGAAGGTGCTATGCTGATATGTCGAGTGAGAAAATTTTCTAAGGATTGAACCTCATTGCAAAATCTGGATTTGAGGAGGATTTCTTATAGGAAATCTGCCTCTAGGTAAGTTTCTCCTTCAATCTTTGCATAAGTTGAGGTGTTGATCAAACGTTGAAAAATCCCTGACACCTCAAAATCCTTAATGAAGTAAGGAATCAAAAGTTGTCCTTATGGGGATTGGGAATGGCAAGGTGAGAATATGAAAACCCTTAATTAGAGAAAGGGACTTGGGGGGAGGGGAGGCAGCGGCGGGGGGTGAATCAGTATTTCAGAACTTTTAAAAGCATAAAGAGAGCAACCATAAAGGCGCATACACCAAATTTCTCATACAAAACCCTTGCAAGTAAAAAATCATAGCATACAATAGCTTTACATTAACAAACTGGGCACCAACCCAGATTACAAATGTGAGCACCACCAATCTTCGAAGCACCAACTTAGAACAACTAAAGCACCCCCTCCAATTAACTAAAGCACCAACTCAAAATCACTGAATTTAAAACAATCCTTAATCTGAAATACATAGCATCTTATTCAAACTCCATCATCATACTCCACACACACTTACATGCTTGATTCCCAAAATGCATAATCAACTCCACACAAAAATCGCACTTCAACTTCTACATACTCAACTAATTTCATCACTTTGCATCAATACATTCCACTTGAATCTGCACCCTGGTATATTCATGCAACCTCTCTTTTATCAAGAATGACTAGAAAAATGCTGTTACAGCTCAGCAGCAAAACTTCACACTGAAAATACAAGTTCACTTTCCATAAAATCCCTTCGACATAACCACTCTAAATCAAAAAACCTCACACAACAAATAATAACAGTGAACCATGCTCTGTTCTTTTATTTCATCTCCTTTATGAGATGTTTTCAATTATTGTTCCAAAACATTAGCAGAATATATATCATCTTCTTTTCAAAAAGGCATCCTCTAGAATAACTAACACAGCACAGATTAAAACACGATTTTCGTCTCCTTGGAATGCTGCACACAACCAAAATCAGGTATCAACGGCTCTTTCTCATATCACACGGACAAACCATATGTTTTCCTGCTTTCTCATTTTCACCACCCAATTCATCAAAGAAAATCAATGCAGCACCTTCACACCAATTTCATCTCACTCTTCCACACAGTTCTTAAACCACAGCCATTTACCACATATGTTTCTCAATAAAAATCTCTTTTAAAACTGAACCAGACTATATGAATTTCAAAGCAGTTCACCACCTTCATAATTAAAAGCAACACTAATGAAAAGCACGATACATAGCACTCCCATAAAAATGCTTGACTGCAATAAATCGCAGAAATAAACGGCTAAGGAAGTATTTATTTTTCTTCAGAATAGCTCTTTAAAAAGAAAAATGTTTTAAGAATCTGGAGCCACCCCCATTCAGAAAAAAAAAACGTTTCAAAAAAACGATTGCCATACATAAGCCACCATCGCCAAGAATAGGAAATAAGGAGACCAATATATTTTATATCTGTAGATTCCACTAAACATTCCAGAAATAAGAAGACTGAAAACCACGCCTTCTCATGCCAAGAGTATCTCCACGCTGCTCTTTTTACTCTCCACATGACCAGCGTATGGGAAACCGCTAACACAAATAGATATAAGGCATGAAACTTTAATCGGACTTTATTTTTGAAATTCTCCTTATATTAGTGATTCATTAAATAAGAATAAAGTCCTTATTTGCAACTTATGGAAACAGCCAATAAATAGGAAAATTGTGACTATAGAATATGAGTCAACCTTTTGACAATTCAACCAGTGACATGGCACATAAATCTGACTAGGCAGCTGACAAGCAGACAAGTAAGAACACAACCAGCTTAAGCAGTTCAAGCACGTAAAGCAGCTCAAGCAGCTCAAACGAGCAAAAGCAAGTAGCTCAACCAAACTTCTATTACTTTGAGTAATCCTTTGAGCTTTATACGACCTTGATCATCAACCTTTGACATCAATGACAACATACTCAACCAAGGAGAAGTTATCCTTGTCCCTAATGAATTTCTGCCTGAGAGAAAACTGGGTTTTGAATCCCAGATTTTGAAGGAAAAAGTGAAGAAATTTAAAGGAATTCCAAAGATAAAGAATGAAAAATCCTTAGTTGGAGAAAGGAATTCCAAGGAGAAAATGAGAAAAATCAATTAGAAATACAAAATCCTTAAAAATTTGGTTTGATTTCACCAAGTCATCAATAGCCTCTTGCATTGGTAGAAGTAGATTAGGTCTCTAAGCTCAATCTCTTTTTGCATTTTATTTCAAAACCATTGTTAGGATTAGTTGAAGAGTCTATATTGGAAAATCATTCGTCATTTGACGGAAGTTGATAAATTCGTAAAAGAATAATGTAAGTCCCTTTCTAAGAACCAGCATATCGCATCATATAAACTGAGTTGTATTCAACATAAATTCGCTAGTATGCATTGTAAACGTTGGGGTTGCCGCATTTGATCACGCATTTGTTATATTGTTTAGCATTTGAAGTTTCCTTGTTCAAAAGAGAATAGGATACTTTGTATTTTATTCTGCACGTTAGAGTGATCATAAAACTCACATCAACAGTTACTTGATATACATGTCCATCAGATACTCTTTCACTGAAATTTGAAGATTTATGCTCTTCCTGGTTAAAAGATGCTTGAATTGCCCTTCACGTTCTGTAGCATAATCAAATTCCAATTTTAAAGGCTACAATTGCCTCATCAAGGACCTTGCTATTTTATATTTGCTTTCCAGCAGAATACTGTCTTTGCTGAATCATGGTAACCGCAAAGTCAATTCTTCTCTTGGTTTACTCCAAAGTGGAACCAAGGAAACAACAAATCTTACTCCTGGGAGTTAATCTTACAGAAGAAGAAAGTACCAGTTAATACATCTTTTTTGCAACAACTCACTAAACCTTATCACTATTATGTTACTTTTAAGCAAGACATAGTCTTTGCTAAATCATGCTATTTAACTAGGTTGTCCTCCTCCCAATTTACCTGTAGAACCAAAGAAAGAAAGAAATCTGACTCCAAAGGTTCAAAATTTATATTATGAAGTGAGCATCACTGAGTACATCCAATTCTTGACAATATGTTCTTGTTAGTTCATACATCAGGTTACTAAGGTCGTTTTCTAGTAAGACACAGTCCACTAAATCACAGCAATCACCCAGGTGATACTTCCCATTAATAACCTTCCAAGGAAAGTAAAAATATCTTATTTCTAGGGAGTTATATCTGATTCCTATGACAACACACTATCTGTGTAACAAAAAAAAGTTCCTTCAAATTAATAGTCAATTTTCTAGCAGGCATCAGAATTCATACAAATTAGCAGCCAGTAATTAAAGATAATAATGAAATTGTCTCCATAAACAAAGCCATACTGTACTGGGGCATTACCTCTCTGGAAACTGGAAAACAAGGCCAACGTTTGAAGCTGATAAAATTTCTTCAGACTCATTTGACTGTCCACCTAGCCTTTTCTTTTTTAAACAGATTGACCCTGCTGTTGGTTTAGCTAAGCCACTGAGAACCTACAAAATGTAAAATAAACTAATTCCTGAAAATATTGCTAGAATGATAAGTGCAACTTTCAAGACATTTTTGGAATCAAAATATGCAAGGCAATATTAGGAAATTGCCTGCAACAATGTTGTCTTTCCACTGCCACTGCGTCCATATATCAAACCTAAGCTGAATCTCACACAAAGAATCAGTTAAAAGCCCATGCACTTCAATAATGAACATATCGTGAATAGGTAAGATTAGATTGAAGATCCTGAGAACTTTTAAATTATCATACAACCCTTTTGTGGAAGGGAAGGAGTAACTTGATTTAAAAGATTATGCAGCGTATCTACTTTGCAAACCCATATTTATAATGGAAATGGTTTAGTATTATTGTGCACCTCTTTTCTGGAAGAGTAAAAGAAACTTGATTTAAAAGATTATGCTGGGTACCGGGTACATGATAGCTTACACCTTGCACCTTCAAACCACCAGCCTCGTTGTCAGGTAGTTCTGTCTACCCCAAAAGCCCCTTGACAACCCAATCCAAGTAGTAGACAATAATATAAAATAAACAAATAAACCAGGTATAAAAGGACTCAAAAATTCAATGCAAAAACCCCTAAACATAATATTATGGCCCAGTATTTTAGATTGAGTTTGCAAACAACCAGGGGCTGAATAAAAGTCCAATAAACAAAATAAATATAAATCAGAAAAACATACCACCTTTATATATCAAAACAAGCTGATAAATAAGACTTTTCAGGATAGTTCACTTCCCTTGCAAAATATATGCCCAAAAGTTTTCTTTGTGCCAATATTACCTTTGTACTACTAAATCAAAGATAAAAATTCTGACACAAAAAATCTTGCTAAATTTCCAAACTGTGTTTCTATGTTATTATTCTAGTCATATGGGAAGAGTAAACACCGCAACTGCTATACATAGAAATAATTGCACTGCACATATATTATATTTTTATGCATTTATTGATATTCAGTAAAAGATATTTTCTTTGAGGAGCTCAAAATTGCTCTAGACTCAGTGATGCATTGCAGTAGCAGCAATTTTCAGGGCTCGGTTATTTGATTCCTGACCAGTGACCTGCTGTATGCCTAACTCATTTCCAATAGATTTTTCAATTTCAAAAGTTTCTGGAAGGGACCCATGGCTTCCCCTAAGACCCCATACTTCCTACAGTTTAGTTGTTGTAGCTTAGTCTGTACAACCATCCAGAGAGGAACTTCTGCAATTTGTGCAGGGGCATGTTCATTATGTAGATATTTGACTTAAAGCTTCTTCAAGAGTATCACATTGTTTCTACAGGAAGGTTGATGTTGTCCGCCAGACAGAAAAGCCTTTGCAAAATTTGAAATTTCTTATGTGGAGCCTATAAGAGCAAGCTTTCCTCTGCAATTTCATGAGCTCACATGCAAAAGCAAATGTTTGAACTGAGAGATTAGATTGTTGATGATTGCATATAACCAATTCCATTTCATGTAATGATCCTACCAAGAAGTGCCTTACTCCAGTCAAGAAGTTGTTTTACTGTGGTATACACCTCCAAATGAGATTAAAACTAAGTTGCCCGTTTGGATTTGGGTTTCGTTAATGACTTAGAAATAAAAATGACAATACATAATATTGATTCTAATCATGTTAAAAGTTCCGTTAAATGACTTAGAAAAGAATAGCAATGTTAATATAGATCCGATTGGAATGTGAGCTGATTTTGGTCTTGGTCTATGTCTAGGCTTCTAGTACGTCCCCAGGTTAGCCTGGGCAGTAATCCTAGGCGAACACAGGAACATGGCAGGACCAGACCAATACCTGAGCCGAACCAAGACCAGAAGCCAGGCCTATAGGGAAGAACGCGGTGACTTAGGATAGAAAAGCTATCTTCCACAGAGGCATATGGCTTATGAATAAATGTTGCCTGTTAAAGAAAAAAGGGTCAAGTTTCTTAGTGTAAATAAGGTATTTTACCTAACTAGTTCACTAGTAGGTTCTATTCACATGTTAAGTTTACTTAGGTCCTAGGGACTCTTTCTAGAAATCTTAGTTGTCATGCAATCTTATCTTGGCATCTACTTCTTGTCTTAGGTCATTTAATAAGTATTGAGTTAGTTGTCTCAAGTCAATAGGATTAAGATGCATGTCATGACTTTGTCTAATCCTATCTTTCAACGGTGTCTATACAAGTAAGGCATCATGTATACAGATTGTGATGTGTCCAATTCAATCTCATCCATTGCACCCATAATCAGACATTAGTTTGCTCTTTCTTCTTTCTTTTGGAAGGCATCTTTTGGTTTCGCAGGACAATACGCATTGTGAGGAGTTACATAGTCTCTATTTGTCCTTCCTATACAAGGGCAATTGATTGTATACTTGTGATGGATCTCATCCATAGGGAGTCTTGTGTTCTCCATCCATCACTTGTTCATGTTTGTTTGTATCCTTTCTCTCTTTTGGAGAGGAGTTTTGTCCCATTGGATTTTTTCCTTTTCTTTGTTTATGAGCGGTTTCATTGTAAATGCATACCTAACATGGCCTACTAGTTGGGACTCATAACCATAATCATCATTATCATCTTTGCATAATTCAAAAGTCTACTACTCACTAGGTTGTAAATTAGGGGGGTGTTGGTGTGAATAAGGTATTTTATCTGACTAGTTCACTAGTAGGTCCTACTCACATGTAAAGTTTACTTAATCTTGGGTAATCTTTCTAGAAATTTTAGTTGTCATGAGATCTTATCTTGGCATTTACATATTGTCTAAGGTCATTTAAAATTATCGATTTAGTTGTCTCCAGTCATACATCTAAGACACATGTCATGATCTTGTCTAATCTTATCTCTCAACCTTGCCTATATAAGCAAGTTATCATCTTTTGCGGAAGGAATCTTTTGTTTTCCGGGTGATCCTAGAGGATTGAATCCATTAGAAACTCTAACAATGATGAGATCCATTCAGTAGTTATTCCAGGGTAGACATACCATTTTTGTTTTTCTAGAAATGTAGTGGGGCAAGGCTTCTTTCACTTCGGAAACCTGCCAATGCTATTGGTGTGATTTGTTGTTGCGTAAGCTTCAAAACTTGATAATTTTCGAAGAAATAAGAAGTTTTGAACAAAACGTTTGGATGAGTAGATCAGATTTTTCAAAATGGATTAATAAATATGGATGTTGTCATATTCATAGAAGATATAAGTAGCTGAAACTTCAAACTTACGAAAGAAGAGAAAAGGAAAAAACTTTAAAGTTTACAAGATTTGAGGATATCAGACTATCATGAGTTAGAGATGAAAATCATCCCACCTGAAAAATTATCAAAGCAGTTTCCTATGGGAAAATTTCCCCTATAGCAAGTGCAAAATAACTGAGCATTACAATTGCCTCGAACACAAAATGTCATCTTATGATTATTAAACTAGGCACTACAATTGCCTCAAAACAAACAAGAAATATGGGAACAGATACAAAATGGCATCTATCAATCATAAAACAAAAGCTTATGATCCAAATATGGAGGATGGAATTGCTTTACTCACCTCTGTCAGATCCCAGTGTCACAGGGAAATCCACTTTAGAACTAGATATTCCAATTCTGCCAAGTTATCTAACCCAAGTGCTTTGATTGTCTCCAGACGATTAAGAACAACAAAACATAAATCAGGAGGCCATATGGATAAGGATCAAACAAAACATGTGATTGGAATTAAAATGATGGGATGATTTTACCAAGATTTCCAATTCCAAATGTCACAGAGGTTCTACCTCAGGACCAAACATATAGGACCAACAAACAAAATACCATCCATTGCTTACAGTACTATAGATACCTTTAATTCACCACAAACCCTCATCTTTTAATTTCCCATTAATCAAATAAATAATTAATTATAAACATGATCCAGCACTTTATCATATTCTCTGATTAATTAAATAAATCATTATTTAATTAAATAATCTTTGCCATTATTTATCAAAAAAAAAACTTGCCATTAATTTCTTCTTCCCTAAGGTCAATTAATTAAACCAGTTTAATAAAAAAACTTAGCTCCTAATTCCTCCAACTAAATTAATTAATTAATTAACTAAGGCTAAATAATCCCCATTAACATTTCTTATAATTTTTAAATTCCCCATCACCCTAAATCCTTCAGCTTTCAATACTAGCCATCAAATATCCTCACATCAATTAAAATCTAAATTCCCCATCATTTGCCATGTGTCCCCTCTCCCCACGCTCCCACATGTGTGAGAATCCCACACCTTGCTCACACATGTGAGCATGCTATCTTGGAGGCATGCTAAGCCTCCACGTCACCCCTTGAACTTTTCACTCCCCCACTCCTTTGGTCACACACATTGGAATATATCTTCCACACATGCCACCTTGCTCACACATGGGTGAGCATGCCTAGCATTCCACCTCATGGGACACATGTCTTCATATTTATCCTCCTTTTCCTCTTATGACACTTGACACAAAACTACATCTTCAATCCATGTATCCATCTTCCTCAAATCCTAGCCATCCATTAAGTTTGCATCTTGGCCCTTGATTTACCTCATGGAGACCTGCAAACTCATATATAATTTGGAGGTTTCCCATTCCATTTTCATTCCATCGATCAATATGCAAGCATATCCTCTTGATGTCCATTTGATCTCTCGTTCTAATCCTAATGTCGTGTTGCTACTTCACCAAGCAACCACATTTTCACCATTGATACATCACAATGATGTTAGGAATAGTCCCAAGAGATAACTGGGGGGGGGGGGTGAATCAGTTATCTACAAGATTTAATTCTTTAACCAATTAAGTACAGAATAACATTAAGAGCAAACACAACAAGATAACACAGATAATAACACCACAATTTTGGTTACGGGGAAACCCAAAATAGGTAAAAACCCCGGTGGGAATTAGCACCCACAAAGAACTGTACTAGTATATAATGATCCCTGTTAGAAGATCTTACAACCCTGTTAGGAGTTGATCTTTACAATGCAATAAGTACAGTGACCTGGTCAAAGGTCGGACCCTGTTAGGAGTCTTTTACAAATAACCCTGTTAGGGGTGAGGACACACTGTCCGAGAGCACACTGCTCGAGTGATGAAGGTTGCAACCTTCTGTAAAACAGATATACACTATATCTGATAATGAACTGTGAATTAGACCTGCTGTCTTGATCAGTTCCAATGAATTGTATACACTCTCTTCTTCTTCACATAGATCTTCAACTGGTGAATGATATAGCTTTACTGTCCCAATACATCAAACATTATGCTCTGCTATTCTTTTTTTCATCCCACACTTGGTGATCACAAATGATCTGCTATAAGTATCCTCCTCCAAAGATATTATCAAGTCAGCTTGCACGAAACTCTTCTACCTCATATTCGTCGGCCAAACTGACCACGCAACACAAATAGAACCACGCAACTCAGGATGAGTAGACGCGTCGCTTCACATAGTCGGCTCCACCAAATTAACTCAAAACTTCACTCTCCCGATGAAACACATTAAGCGCTCTTAACCAAACATTCTGAACTCATAACAAAACATGAATCCAAACACGCATATCACAAAGATAGGCGCAACTGAAGAAACAATATAAACACTGTCGGCTCTTAATAAACAAACTCCTGAAACTGTAACTGGCAGATAGATCAACATAACTCAACTTAAACTGCATAACTGAATCTGCGTCTATGAACATAGCATCATGTACATGTCTACAACATGAATATAAACACGCAAGGCTCCAACATATCCATATTGATAATTACATACAGAACACTGCTGCATACTATATGTTGTCATCAATGACAAACATACAGTCAACTACTGGCCAAAGGCAAATCTCCAACAAATGATTTTTATCAAATTCAGCACTTTGAGCACTCTATTTCAGCTCAATCGAAGGAGCAAAGAAAAATAAGGTATAAAGGTCCATTAATTGCATTTAAATATTTTTTTCTCCCTTGTTTTTTCCTTGTCTTCAAGTACAAAGGCTAGAACACGGGTTGAGATTTAAAAATAGGATTAGATTTTTCAACCATGATTAACAGTTTAAATATCATAAAGAATTTTGCCTAAGTTTTCGATATTCTACTGACCAAGTTACTGAACTGTGCGGCTCTGATTGAATCCAAAATATTGAGAATTATAAGACCAAGGACAGAGTGCCAATTATTAAATTCCGGGCAGAGCGCAGCAAGTGATCAAGATGAAATGCTTTAATTGGTTTGCCAAGTCTAAATGTCACTATAGGGGATTCCACGAGATATTCTACCTCCACAAGGTTGCCCAACTAAGCACTCCCATTGACTCCAAAAAAACGTAAGAAATATATGACCAAATGCAGAATGCCCACTACCAATTACAGCACAAAGGTTGGAAAAAAGAAATAATCGAGTTAATAATAATGAATTGCTTAAATCGGGCTTCTGAAGTATGGCTTCTGACTTTGGGTTAGAGATTCTGCTTTCACCTAGCTACCTAAATCGCATAAATCGTAATATCTGGAGTAACGAATTGTAATTAAAGTACAATGACACAGAATGTACTAGTTGTCAAAGCAAATATGTGCTTAAACAACTAACAGCAAAGCATACTATAAATATAATGTCTTTCATTAAATTAAAGACTTGGTTCTGTTGGCCTTACCTCAAGACAAGTGTGTTCGGATGAAACCCTTATTCTACTTCTCCTTGAAAGAGTTAATAAATAGTTATCCAACCTGCCAAAAAGCATAAACCGAGAGAAATCTTCAGAAATCCAACCCGTGTAAAAGTTTATCGAAACCTCGTTCAATACAAAAACGTTGATGGATATGCAACCTAAGACCATTAGGTGAACATTTCAGTTACCATACAATAATTTACAGATTAATAATGAAAACCAGCGCACAAACCTATGGTCTCTTGATAGTTTCTTTAACCTTTTGCCTTGGAAAATAGAGGTGCAACTGCATATGTCTGAACCCAAATGTACAGTAGACATAGTCATTATCATAATTATCTTCTCCCAGTCTAAATCCCTATTGCTTGCATTTGCTTTTACGAGGGGCTGCAATAGCTTGCGCTACATGGAAATTTTCAAATGCTGCATAGGCAACCTATTACCACTACAGCAAATTTACCCGACTGCTCAGCAAACTGAACCTATTGCGCTACTGCGGATACGACACCGATGAATAGACTAAACCACTTCAGTTGGATTTCGAGCGCTTCGATTCATACTTCAATTTACTTTTTTCTTCATCGTACCAAATGTTTTTAATCTCTCGCCAGCGGATTTAAAATTCTAATGGGGAGACGTCCGGTTCATTTAAAAAGTTAGCATTGCTTGGACAATGGTTGAATGAATGAATAATTTTAATGACGTCTTGGTTGATTCAATTGTGTAAGGGATGATATGGGAGGGAAAAAATAATTCAATATATTAAATTGAAAGAATTTTAATGGTCTTTTGGAGACCATCATCTAAAGAGATCAAGAATCACATCCTTGATTATTAAATTTTTCATGATGTCATATCAAGAAATTAACTTGTTTTGTGAAACCTCACTTCTTCAAATTGTTGGTTTAGACAACCTTCCTTCAAGTTCTTCTCACATTGACCACAAAGATTCTAGTACCACATTTACAAATAAAGTGTCATTCAATTTCAACTATCTCTTTGTTGTAGAAATTTCACATTCATTCTTCCCAAACTAATTTGGGAAGTGTCCGTCTATTTGTCTCACACTTTAGATGATGAGTCACAATTGTTAATTGTATAACTAACATTCTAGCCTTATCCTTAATTGTCACCCACAACCAATCTTTTTCATCATGTTCCCATATGGAATTGAACTCTTTAACATAATGAGATTTTTTTAAACCAATATCCTTTGTCCTCATGACAAACCTCGATTTTTTTTAACACAAATCTTTATATGTATTCATTAGTGTTGGGACACTTTTGCAAGTTAATGTCTCATTTGTCCATTGACTTCTTGTTTTGTCTCATCTGCATCTTATTTCTACAATCTAGCTTCTCTTCAGCAATTATATTTGGATGACGGTGTTTATCCATATTTTTAACTTTTTTTAGATAGGTTGACAAACAAATTATTGTTGAAGCCCTACTGGAAACATTCTTGCTTCAGCTAAGAGTATCTCATAAAGGACACTAGATTTGACTTTGAGGCTACTAATGATAAGATGTTATAATTGTGAAGTGTATGAGCATTTGCATCCAAAGTTATTTCAATAGAAAAATACATATCAATCTGATATATGTGTAGAAGATATATTAATCAAATTTATAATGTTTTATGTATAGAATAGTATTTTGTGTATAGAATTTTGAAATAAATTTTCAAAATACATATAATGGTGTATATGTAAAGTTGTCGATCGTGAAACACAATTTTTTTTATCTCCTCCGTAAACATTTCTTTGCGCACTAGTTACTTGCTACCCTAGCTATTGATGATGGCACCTAAGTTTTCACTAGTTATGTACAGTGTTCATAGTCATTATTCATTGCATGGAACAAGCCTTGTCAACATGTATTGTTGATGTTCACACATTGTGTTTAGTTTCAAGACTAAGCATAGAATGAGAAGGTGCCAAAAGAAGGTGGCTTAATTTAGGAATGTGAGGATGTGGATAAGATGTTGACAGACAAATCAACTCATAAATAAATTAAATCGTGGAAGGCAAAAATGAGGGTGGGTGAGGTTTTAAAATATAAGATAGCACAGTATAGGAATGTATCTAGCTATCAAGCATAAGTAAAGAGGGAATTCAAACCCTAGTGATATATAAAAAGAGGATACATAGTTAGAAATAAAAATTTAAAACCTTAATGAAAGAAGGGCAATCCTTGAGGAAAAAAACCTATGTGTGTAGGAAAGTTGAGTTTATAAAAATGTGAAGTAAACCATTCACAACTAGCCTACATGAAATGGGATGACAAATGCTAAAATTCAAATCAAATGAATTTAAATGGAACATTTATATTGATTATGAAGGTGGAAAAATGATGTAGAAGACAACGTGAATCAATATGCCGCAACAATGAATTTTTAGGGCTTTTGAGATGAATGTCTTTGAATTCTTAAATTGGTTTTGTTTTATACTAGTTCAAACCTACATCTATAGAATTAAAGTAGCATGAGTATGTAGGTGATATAATCTGTAAACCTAAACTCATGCCTATAATAATGAATTCATAAATAAATGACCATTAAATTTTTTGCCTTGATCTTTTGAAATTTGAACTTTGGTAAGGATTTATGGCATTTAGAAACAAGGGTTGCAAAGTGTCATGTTCCTACCATAAGTTTGCTTGTTTTGGTGGTGGTTTAGTTAGAGGTGTTGGTACATGAGAAGTGGGAAGGGGAGAGGAAGAGACGTTGATCTTGTGTTGTAAGATGTTATCGAGTTTTGAGAGGGATTGAAGAAATGAATTGAACTGAAAGAATTTTGAAAATTGATTTATTTGTACTGAAGGTATGTGATTTATTTGTTGCAGATGGTCATAACATCTAAAGAAAAGTTTGATTGGGACAACATGTTGATTTTTTTAAAATATATTAGCTAAGAGTAATGGAATGGTCAATGTCATTCTTATTGTTTATTTAGATTTAGATTTCATCTAATTTTTTTTAATGTGAATAAATATTTGTATTCAATTAGAAGCACAAAGCATCAATTTGTTTGTTTATGCATGCATGTGTGTAAATCTTTGAATTAAAATGGAAAAGGATGATAGAATGGTGGTTATGAATAATGCATAATGTTTAGAATTAGAAAACATGGAAATTTAGAATTGTTTGCAAATGGATTAGTTGAAATACAATTGCATAGTGCTATATATTATATGTTAATCTATGTACTTATTCTTGTGTGGGAATTAGTTATTGGTAGTAAGTGAATTGTCAAATTTATAATATAGAATTTGTGTAGGTGTTGGTTGGTGTGTCGTGTGCAAAGTAAAGTATTTCAATAATTAGAGTAGGCTAATTTACATTTCACTTGTTTCGTTTAAGTGGATGAAATAGGTTGCAATTGAGAGTTAGAGTTGAAAAGATTTGAAAAAAAATGACGAACAATTATATTTAAATGAGGTTGACAAATTTGTGGTTGTGTGAAAATGAGAATGAGATGAATTGAATTTCAATTGCAAGGTTTATTTAGAATTAGTAAATGTGTGATTTTCAAAATGCTTACAAATAAATGTATTTGAATACAAGTGCTTAGTGATGACTTATAAGTTTATGTATGTATGTGATTTATTTCCAGTAATTATTTCCAAGCGAGAAAGAAATTTTTTGAAGTTAAAATTTGTGTTTAAGATTTAATTGGAATAGGAGAGCATGATAGAACGATGATGAGAAGAGGGCAAGATGTTGTGGTTGATTAGACATGATGAGGTTTATATATATATAAAGTTGTGTGATTTTGATGAAGAGAGATAAATTATGTCCCTAAATTTGTAAGAATCACAAGGATGATATAACAAAGAAAAATTTTGGGACATAAAGAGAATTGGTATTCTTCCAAAGTTGTTGGGCATCAAGAGGGGTGTTACACTGTCAAAATTAGCTAGTGTGACATTGGAACAACTTCGCAGAGCCTAGTGATTTGGAGGACAAATGTACAAGGCACTTACATCTCTGCAATGTATTTATTTTAACAAATATTTTTGACCAAGGTGATAAGGCAAGAAAGTTGGGTAGGTGGTGTTGTGGGTTAAATAAATTGATGGAGATGAAACATGACTGTTGTCATTGATTCAACTCAATAATGACTTTGTATGTATGTATGTATATATGTATGTTTAATTGATATTGATAGTATTGTTTGGTTCGATATTGTATAAGAATTTTTAGTCTTCTAACTTTTTGTCCATAGATATTTTAGTGCTTCCAATTTTGACATGTTAAATGGTGAAAGTATATATGTATGGTGTTTTAAATATTGTGAAAGTAGTAGTGACGGAGAAGTAAATATGATCCTGAATAACCATTAGACCAGTTATATTAGGCCTTAGTTTTAACGTGAAAAAATATATAGTAGTTTGTAAATTTTGATGCTGACAATTTGTATGATTAGTTGTGATTGATGTATGTCCATATCTATGCTTTTTAGTGTACATTAAGTTAAACTATAATATTAATGTACTCTAAAAGAAAAGATGCATTGTAATTTGTATAGAATAACCTTTATGATTTGTACCATATAGTATTTGCATTCTTAGAAGAAAGATTAGAATTATATCATGGAGACAATATTTTTTATGCAAATATTGTTATTTAGAAGTTTGGTTGAAATTGAGTTAGAAATGTTACATTTAATTATTAAAAATAAACATGTTAAGAATGAGAGGAATGTTTAGAATATTTCATGAATATGTTGAATGTTGGAAATTGAACAGTGGAAAGTTAGGTAAGACTTTTGTTAAAGCTTTTAATTAATGTAAACTTGAGTGGTTGTAATTTTGACATGTTATGTAGTCAAATTGTATATGAGTGGGCGGTTAAATTATTACGAGAGTAGCAAAGTTGGTTAAGTATATTTTATCTAAAATTGTCATTTGAATTGTCATATTAAGTAGTAGTTATAACATGGAAAGATAATGGTATTATGTAAATTGGAATTGTCACACTTTGTAATGGAAGTTTTGATGCATCTATGTCCATTTTTAATTATTTTAAGTCTTGTTTCAGGTAATATAATAATAACGAGCATTGGTATGAAATAACCATAGTAATTTGTATATAATAATCTCAATGATTTTTGGTATGGAGTAAGTGTATTGAACGTAAAAGGAGAATAAGTATAACATGGAGAGTATATTTGTGGAGAAAATAATTTTATAAATGTTTCTTGACAAAACTCATATGGAACTATTTTAGAATTTTTAGAAGACAATAAATTGAATTTTTTATTATCCTATTGAATAACATGTAATGTATACATATTTGTCACACTACATTGATGTAAGATTTCTAGCAATTGTGCACAGATGCTATGGTTAAATGCTTAATGGAGCATATTTGTTAAGTTACATTGATGTGAGGATTTCAAGTATATTGCATACATTGTATGCATTTATTGACTGTCGATGTCGCTACATTCCATATATGAATATAGTGATTCAAAGGATTTGGACTCAATGCCTTTGTCAAAAAAGAAAAGTAATTAGTATAAAGACATTTTTGCATAGAGGAATAAACATGAAAAATAAATGTAGTGCTAAAAGTTATATTTATTCTTTGTGTCATACCTTATTCTTTGTAGCTTTATCGATGTTCTGCTGATCATGGTGAATTTGTTCTTCATTGTGTATGAGGTGCATTATGTTGCAAGATTAGAGAAATGAGAAAAAAATGGTGTGATTTTATCTATAAAAAATGGAGAAATAAGATTTTCAGGTGTGGTGAAATTCAAAAATGACAATGTGTACCTGATTGATTTGAACAGAGAATGAGTATTGTGTGAGTAATTGGAGATTGTGAATAAGAATTTGTGTGTAATGTTATTACATTATTATGTATTTTATGTCCTTGTAAGTAGCTTATGTGAATACATGTAATGTAATTGGTTAAACCAATAGAAAAGCATAAATTTGGCAAGTTACCTATATTGAACTTGTTGAGGCAATAAGTATAGTTGTCAAGTATAAAGCAAGAGGGATCTATGGCATAAAAGGTTATATCCGTTGAGTTGTTGATTGTCAAAAAATTGATCAATTACAAGATAAATACAACCTTTTTATGCCATATTTCATGTTACAATGAGTAGTCCCCCAAAACATATTTGACATTGTTTATTGTATGTTGTGCACTTAGTCGAGAGCATTTTGTACTTTTTGGTCTATAGAACTTTGATGCATTCAGTTATTGTCGATGTGAAGATGTGCAATTTGGCAATGTAATACTTTGAACTCTGTGGAATGGATACCTTTGCTAAAGAACAAAAGTAATCAGAGTAAAATAGAAAATTGCGCAAGAGAACAAACATCTAAAATAGATGTAGATATGAAAGATATATTTGTTTCTTTGCACCACACCTTATTGTTTTGGATTTTTTTGACATTGTTCTTGGCAGGCTTACAACGTTGAAAATGACACGATCAAAGCAAGGAAGTTATAAAGGTGGATGGAATAAGTTATAGATATGTGTTTGATAGAGTTGAATTGAATTGTTGTCAATGGCGATGGTAGGATTGGGTGGGAGGTTTAGTGTGGTATGGATGTGTAATTCAACAATTATTATAATTTAAATTGAGTGTTTTAGTTGGTCTATGAAGAGACTATGAAGTTCTAAGTAAGAACTCAAAAAAAAATTGCTAATATTTCTATAGTAATATGCAAAGGAAGGTAGAAATGAATTGATTAAAGAATAAGTACTACATTTTTCATTTGAAAGTATTAATATAGAAACATGCTTGTGTTCTTATGATTTTGGTAAAAGTCAAGAATTCTATTATCCGTGTACATACGCCATGTGTCTTCTTCTCCAATGTTGAAGAAAATTTTATCATCACATAACAGAAATTTAGTAGGAAATTGCAACTGTCAATTGAAAAATAGGTACTTGTTCTTGTGTTCAATTGATAGCACAAATCGTATCCTCCAAAGTGCACGAGATGAAGTTTGAAGATGGGCCATTGAAAGATATAAATTTTAAAAAAATAGTATCTTGAAATTGATGACATTATTTTGCCATTAGTACACTTAGTGAAAAACATTGACAAAGATCACCGCCAAACTACAAGCTTCACCGGCAGATTACAAGCATTACTGACAAATAGCTAGCATACCCGACAGAATACAAAGGTCACAAGAAAAATGCTAAGTATAGAATCCACAGAGATCACCGGCGACCACAAGCATCACCAGCGACACAATTTTCAAAACTAACCTGATAAGGAACAGAAAAGGCATACCCGACGACAAGTTCAAGAAAGGAACACCGACAACCAAGAAAATTGACCGTTAGAACCGACAATTAGTTGAAGAACCCGCAAATTGTGGATCTGATTTTTACACAACGGATAAAGCAATGTAATTCTATTTATAGAGTTTTTATTTGTTTTAAATCATAACTTAAGGGTCAAGCAAGCTTTATGTAAATGTTTTAATGCATCCTAACGGATCTAAAACATATCTAACTAAAGATCAAGGTCAAGTTGTAAACCTTGAATCTAGAGTTAACTTGTGATGCATGAATCAAGAACTGAGTCTAATTTAGTATAAATATATGTTCAAACTCAATTGTGAGCACATGAATTCATTATTGTTGATAGCCGCCAAGAGCATCTAAGGAGTAGAAGGCAGAATTCATGCAAAGATCAGAAACAGGATACATCAGTTATCAAGAACACACGGAGGCTACCGATAAGCAGATAAAGGTATTATTCAATCATGGAAGGATGATTACTAATATGTATGAAGCTTTATAGGATCTGTTATCAGCAATTGAAGATTGCATTTATCATCAGATCAAAGACTCATGTAGTTGCATTCTAACAAGTGCATCACATCTAAAATCCTTTTGTAGAAGGTGGACTTAACCATTCTTTCCAAATCTCTTAACAGAGTGCACACTTAACAGCATTGCTAAAGCTTCAAACGAAGTAGATCTTAACAGATCTCCACTATAATACTCCTAACAGGGTAGGTCATCAGAAGTGACCAAATGTAAGCCTTAACCGGCCCCTTCTTATCTGCAGATAGTGAAGTCTTGTGGGTAACAATCCCCACCGCAGTTTTTACTTC
>MU223960.1:53890-90747 GCA_018584345.1 Thuja plicata | reverse complement strand
ATTGCATATGCATAAAGAAAGATGAACAGTTAGATAAGATAATTTACAAACTGATGATTAAGGGTTAATGGGCTAACCAAAGAAAAGTTTTAGAGGTACTGATTCACCCCTCCCCTCTCAGTACATCGTCTCAATATATTTCCAACAGAAATTATTTTAAAACATTACGTAGGGCCTCTAAAAAAATTGTAGCTCTGAATAATAGAGAATAAAAGATGAAAATCATTTTAGCTTTCTATGGCATAGAACCTAAAACTATTCCTTCCAAATGCAGTTGAAAACATAAAACTTGAAGCTTGGAAAAAACAACACCTTAATTTTTTTAATAACAGCCAGCTAACATTTCCTGTAACAAGCCAAAGTAATTCTACAAAAGCTCTGTCATTTACAGCAGTGTTAAAGAACTTGGATGCAGGGAAGAATCAGGTTGTATTTTTTTATAAGCATGTTTGTATGACTATAGTTGTTGATGTTGTCAAGTTGTTTTGTTGTAATAGTTTCTTCGCACTCAATAAATGTAAGTAGTGCAATTATCAATTTAAGAAATATAGAAAGAGAGCTTGTCAAGGGGAATAAAGAAAATTTACTTATTTTTGATTCTACATACAATACCTATACATAAAATTGACAAGTCACCTATAAATTGTGCAAGTGGTAAATGTAGTAATAGTAAAACAAGGGAAAATTTTGTTTTGTATATGAACTTGGAAGCATGCAACTTAGATTGTTTGATATAATCTTCATACCATTATAAAATTAAAAGTTGTCATTTCTAATATCTATTGCTTATAATCTTGAAATAGAAAATGCAAAGGTATAAAAAGAAATATGAAATATAGACATTGAAGGATGCATCGAGTACATACCTTTTTATTTTTTTCTATGATTTCAAAGACGACCTCAAAAAGCCAAAAACTTGAAAGAAGTAAAATGAGAAACTTAATGAGAAAAGTTAATTTTGTGAATTCAATGTAAGTACTATGTAAAAATGATATCCACATAAGATATATAATGAAAAAGTTGCTACCTAAAAGCCAAGTAGATTAATATATGTTATGATATACACATTAAAGAGATGAAGTTAGCAGAGATGTCAAAAGTTTTTCTTGTAGCCATTTTGTAAGATAAATATAGAGAATTTTAATTACATGTGCAATGAGAAAGACTATAATATAAGGTCACAACCAATAGATCTCATGAACAATAACTATTGCATCCAATGGATGCAATAAAAAAACTAATTAAACTTTTCCATTAACTACGAAGATTGAAGAATTTTTTGAGGTCCTAAGTTTGTTATTGTTACCTAAGTTTGCTTTCAGCTCAATCAGGTGGAATTGGAAAAGTATTTAAAACTAAAAATGAAGGGTATATCTTTTATTTTGTTGAGTTCTTTACAAGAAAGAAATGCTATCAAATGAATTTCAAATTTAATGCAAATGTTTTTACAAGAAAGGAAAATTACACAACTTTGCATAAAAAATACTTTCTTTATTCATAATTACAAAACTATAGTGTTCCACACAAGTTAAGGGAGTAACCAATTTAATGCAACATAAAAGAAACTATACATTTAAAAATGAAAAGCACGTGAAATGAATAGGGATCTTTAATTGTCTGAATGACGAACCCCAAGGTTGAAGACCCCATGAAGACCAAAATGTTGGAAATATATGATGTGCCCAGTGACTAAGAGGGGGGGGGGAGTGAATCAGGAACCAATAAAACTTAGTCCATCTAATCCACAATTAGATTAACTTATTTGTTTGCACGCATAGAACTTGAAAGAAAAGAATCATACACAACACATAACACAATATTTGGTTACCCAAAAACCTTCCAAAAGAAAGTAAAACTGGGGTGGGGATGATGCACACAAGATTTAGTACTGCAATATAAATTTAGCCTATTAGAGATTACAATGACCACTTATGATGGTCTGCCCTGTTAGGAGCATAGAAAGGACTGTTAGGTCCACCTTGTTAAAGAATTTTGTACAATACAATAAGTAATGCAAATTTGTTAAGAGATTTAAAGAAAGGACTATTAGGTCCACCTTGTTAAAGGATTTTTTTGATCCACTTGTGAGAATGAACTAGTTGATGATCTACTCTGTTCAACTGTGATTACTGAATAAGATCCTTCTGAATATAACTGATCACTTATATGTGATATATGAGACTCTGTTGTCCTGAATACTTATGCTCTTAATCAAACTGTCATTCACATGCCTTTACTCTTATGCATACATTCTTACTTATTATTGTCTTACATACACACATATTGGATAAAAGAAACTATCTTACATATATATCTTTATCCAACAAATAACTCTGTAAGTCGGCTTGCAATAAAAAAATTATATTTAACAATATATGTAAAGTCGGCTTTAAACTGTCACTCGGGTCCAGAAGTCTACTCGGGTGATAAACTATCACTCGGGCGATACTAATCACTCAGACAATGCTGATCACTTGAGCAATGTTGATCACTTGAGACTCTGCATAATGCTTGTTGATTCGGTCGACACTGGTTGACTAAGTGTTTTGACACTAATTGACAATATGTCTTTCCACAAGGTCTTCAATCTCCCCCTTTGGCATTAGTGAAAAAAACACTTACCATTGAATACTGTGTCTAATATGTCAAAACTCCCCCTTACTATTTGCTCAGGTTTTGACACTGCTTCTGCTGCTCAAGTCCAATTGACTCTATTTTTGTGTTTTTCAAAAATTGTTTTTGTAGAGTATATTTTCTACATTCTTCCATTGTGCATGTGTTTCCTCAATGCTATATCCCCTTAATTACAATATAATGATATTTCCCCCTTGCTTTTGACAAAATGCAAAAAGTAATATTTACAAGTTTATTCCAAAGTAGGATAGGAAAGCACTATGTACCTTCAAAATCTGAGACAAAGTGTTGTCCCAATTGTCCTGTAGCACCTTCAAGATGTGCAATTCAACTTGTAGCTCTACAGACAACTCTATCATTAGCTTGACAACTGAGAAGTTGTTGTCATGGATGAGTGTCTTAGCATGTGTAATGTGTTTCTTCATTCCATCCATGTGTGGTAGAAGTTGGCTCTGGATTGTTGTTAGTGACTCTCTAGTCCTTGCTCTTCTCTCAATAATTTATCCTGTAGATCCTTAAGATACTTGATCTTCAAGAAGTGAGAAGAACTGGTGCTCGGGTCAAGTGCTAACTGCCTTGCACTTTCCTTCATGTCTACATCAATCTTTACTATCTTTTTCTTGGACTCCATAGTAAAGTTAGAGGTGTCACTCAACTTTACAAAGAGTGCTACCACATTTTTCACGATAGTTTCTAGAGTGTTGATGATCTTTGTAAGTTGCACTTGGTCGATTGCAATGTTTTCTAGAACCTTGTTCTCAAATTTTTTCTATGTCTTCTCAAGTAGCTTCTCCTGACCATTCATATATGTGTTGAACTTGTGGAAAATGTCAACAATTTGGTCCATTATTGAGTCACTCGCATTGACTTCAATTTGCAATGCATCTACAAATATGACTTCTACATCTTCAAGTACTTTATTTCTTTGCCTTTCCTTTCAGAGATTCCGATGTGTATCTCTTTTCTTCCACAGTTCTCCTAGAATATCTATTTGCTCTACAGATAAGCTAGATAGATCCCAATTTGGAATTGCAATTTCTTTATCAAGATCCATTTCATCAGTAATTATTGCTTTTTCTTTTCCTGGTGTCTTAGGACTCAGTGAAGGAACAATTTATTTACCTTTACCTTCCTCATCCTTTTCTTCAGTATTAATTCCAATTAGGTCATTGACCTTTACAATGCCAATTGTTGAATCAATATTTACTTATGAGTCAATACTAGTAGTAGAAATATCTACCTTGTCTTTCTATGACTCGGGTGTGCTTTGCTCAGTAGTGATTGGAGCCTGTTGCTCGGTTACTACATGTTCATATGTGGATTCTACAACCTTGTCCTTGCTTGGATGTACTATATTCTAGATAGGAGATTGGGGTAATTATGCCATTACCTCAACTGCAATCTGCTCAGCATTTGACTCCTCAATGGTCTGTACCTCAGGTAGTGTATCATCATTTTCCTATTTTGGAGGGTCTGTACTCGGTACTTCTGCCTCATCATCATCTTTCATCTCAAATATTGATTTCCACACTAATGTGGCACATTGGACTACATCTTCTACATTTTTTTTCAATATTTGGAATGCCCTGAATCTGGGGGTGTGATTATTCTAATATTTGCTCAAGGCTTCTTTTACTTCTTTTCCCTTCATTGTAGGCATAACTTTCTTCAATGTTTGTTCCCTTATGTCCATTTTAGTTTGGACTACATTATTCCAGGGAATGGAGACTGCCTTGAATAGGTCTTAATTCATATAATTCTTCAGCTTGGAGGGTTCATACTTCCATTTTCCCATTTTCTCCACCGCTGCTTCTTCAATCTTCTTCTTTTCTTCCTTGGTCCTAGAAGCATATTTCAGTGATTTTAAAGAACTCAGAGCTCTTCCTTCTTTCAGTTCTTTAATCTTTTGATCAAGTGTGGGTGTTGGTTTAGTGAATACCATAGTATCATCTTCATCATAATCATCCTCATCATCACTTAGTATAAGTTTTCTCCTTGATCTCCTAAAGGTGACAATAGGGGTAGTTCCTTTTTGCCTTTTTCTGTTTGGGTGTTCCCTTCCTCTTCTTCTGTGGAGGTTCAATGTCAGTTCCTTCCTTTTCTTCTTCAGATTCAACATCCTCTATTTTAACTCTATCCTCTTTTCTCTCAGAGATGGCAAGAGAGTCGGGGGTCTTGCCATACTTCTTCTTAAATGTATAAAGTCTCTTCTTTCCTCTTTTCATTATCTTGGGAATCTCAATTTCCAGAGATATCATGCTCTTTGCTTCCTCGTATGTTCCAAAGTAAGGTTTCTTTGGATTGGTGGGTTCATTTACAAGAGCCTCTATGATATATTTTGTGTCATCTTTGTTGACTTCATATGGCAGGGGTTTTACCCATGCAACCCTAGGCTTTATTGCTTGTATATAAACCTTATCATAATCAGCTAGAAAATAGATTTCATCTTTGTAATTCTCAACTAGTTGTTTGGGAATTATGTATGTACTCTGCATCTTTTTTTTGAAACTCTCAAAGTATCCATCCATAATGCTATCAAAGTTATATCCTGACTCAACTATGAGCTCATTAATCTGATAGATTATTGGTCTATCCTTCTTCCATGCTATTGTTCCTTTGGAAGGAAATAACTTCTCAACATAAAATAGTATGCAGATTAGAAGAGAAATGAACTTACATGAATTGAATTTGGATACTCGGATGCTTTCCATATTCTTACTCAACTTAATGAGCTATAATTATACTAGGTTGAATACCAGATTCTTTTTCACCACTTTGTATGCTAGGTCAACAGCTTCACACGAAACACTATTGGGTCTGCTCGAGCTGTATACCTTGTGGGCTATAATATGAATACCAAATTTCAATTACATATCAGTTACTTCATTAAGTCTCATGCCTATGTCATCCCACTTAGCAAGAGTTAACTCAGCTAGGTTATCTTGGGCTAGGGTTTTGGTAGCTTTTGGCTTATCTAGCATCGGGAACCCAGTGACACAGTGAATTATCTGCTTCGTGATCATCACAAGATGTTCCAACCATAGTTGCATGTAATGGACACAGCTGATAATATATCTCATCCATTTTGTCTGGAAATCCCTTGGCATGTGCATGATGTGTGTCAAACCCTTGGTTTCAAGGTGCTTATGCTCGGGATTCAGACTCCTATTTGTACATAATCATATGCTTGGTTCATCTCACTAGTTGCAAGCTCCTGAATGTTGCAGTGATAGAAGCTTTGAATGTCGTTAACCAATAACACTCTCAGAGGGATTAGGGAATGAGCTCCCATAGGGTCTATCTCCTCTGAAACTGCTGGATGAATTTTAAACACCGGAGGATCACAAATTGCATTCCTTACTAACATCTTAGAACTTTTCTTAACCTTGCTGTTGGAAGTGAATGCCATAGCTGTTCAGACGAAATGATCAAACTTCGCTTTCAATCTCAAATTCACACTGAATCACTAAGGGCTCTATAAACTCAAAGCATTGTAAGCAATAATCTTTACAATCCTTCATTTATAAGATTTTTTCAACCGTTAGAGTATTTCATTAAATGCTCTGTACATAGTAGTTGTCATGATTTAGGTGTTTCTCAGATTCACTCAGAAGCTCGGGTGAAACCAACTTTCCAATTATCAATACTTCCCTACTCAACTCGGTTAAGATAGAGTGGATCAGGTGTAACTATCATTCTGACTCGGGTAGAACTATAACAAGTCCTCATGCATCAACATGTGGATTTGGACTGTTTAGCTTATATGGAACTGATGTAGGATGGCTTGTATTTCACAGTTCCATTCATCTCCTTACATACCTATTCTGTAATGGTAGATCCACCCAGTTCACTATTTAGGGTGTCATTAGATCCTTCATTGCTTTGATCTAAATTATCTGAGGATTTCCTTACCCATTACTTTCTCATCTGAGTTCTGATTTCTGAGACTTTGGCTTTACCATTCTCAAAACCAGTATCAAATTTTTCTCTGTTCATACAGTTCTTGCTTAGATGACCGAGTTGCTTGCACACATAACATCTCTTAGTAGGATCCCTTTTTCTTAAGTGAGTCTTCACACAATTTGCACCAATGTGTCTATATTCACCACAATGACAACATCTATACCATGTGTTGTAATCCCAACCAAAAATTGCCTTGGCTAATTGTTCAGCAGGATTCCACTTCTTAGTTCTACACTCGGAAGATCTATGACCTTGTTTGTTTCACTTGTAGCATTTTCCTTCAAACTTAGGTTTTTCTTTGCATTCACTTGCTCTATATCCTTGTTTCTTACAATTGTAGCATTTTCCATTAAGTTTTGACTTTCCATGGCTCCAACATTTATTTGATGTGTGCCCTAACTTACCACAATGATTGCATGTAGGTTTGTTGTTCCTTTGAGCTCCTTGTTGTGAGGATTCACCTTATTCAGTATAACCTAATCGAGTCTGTCCATGATGTCTAAATTATGTTGCATGATCCATGCTAGTTTGTAAATTCATCATACTTTCATTTGTTTTCTTTTCAACATTGAGATCATTCTGCAGTCTTTCATTTTATGTTTTTAGATTGTCTACTTCATGTGTAGCATTGTTGAGTTGACTTATCAAATCGGCTTGCTAAAGTGACAAGTGTTGAATTTCATTTTCTTTTTCTTTTAATCTTATACTCAATAGTCTTTTATCTACTTGTGTTATATTTCTATCATCTTCCACTTTGTTTTTTAGTTCCATGACTTCACATATTCTAATTGAGTGAATTTCCTGTTCTCTCTTCAACTTTTTGACTTCTTCACGTAGAGCGAGATTATTTGTAAGTAAGTCTTTAATGGATACATCAGCTTCTTCAGAACTTGTCTTTGCAAAAATCTTCAATTATCTCTTCTATATAGTTCTTTTCATTCATCTGCACTGCTAATTCTTTTCTTCTTTTCAAGGAAAGAGAGAGATGCTCCTCAAGTTTCATGATATGATCCATGACCACTTTAAGATCTATCTTTTCATTCTCAATGGCTTTCTCTAGTCTATATGTTTCCATAGCCTCTGATATTTTCTCAAGTTGTTAAACTTCTGATAAGAGAACCACTGCTCTGATACCAATTGTTGGAAATATATGATGTGCCCAGTGCCTGAGCGGGAGGGGGGGGTGAATCAGGAACCAATAAAACTTAATCCATCTAATCCACAATTAGATTAACTTATTTGTTTGCATGCATAGAACTTGAAAGTAAAGAATCATACACAACACATAACACAATATTTGGTTACCCAGAAACCTTCCAAATGAAAGTAAAACTATGGTGGGGATGATACCCACAAGATTTAGTACTGCAGTATAAATTTAGCCTGTCAGAGCTTACAATGACCACTTCTGATGGTCTGCCCTGTTAGGAGCATAGAAAGGACTGTTAGGTCCACCTTGTTAAAGGATTTTGTATAATACAATAAGTAATGCAACTCTGTTAAGAGATTTAAAGAAAGGACTCTTAGGTCCACCTTGTTAAAGGATTTTGTTGATCCACCTGTGAGAATGAACCAGTTGATGATCTTCTTTGTGCAACTATGATTGTTGAATAAGATCCTTTTGAATATAACTGATCACCTATATGTGATAGATGAGAGTCTGTTGTCCTGAATACTTCTGCTCTTAATCAAACTGTCATTCGCATGCCTTTACTCTTATGCACACATTCCTACTTATTCTTGTCTTACATACACACATATTAGATAAAACAAACTATCTTACATATATATCTTTATCCAAAAAATAACTTTGCAAGTCAGCTTGCAATAAACAAAATTATATTTAACAATATATGCAAAGTCGGCTTCAAACTGTCACTCAGGTCCAGAAGTCTACTCGGGTGATAAACTGTCACTCGAGTGATACTTATCTCTCAGGCAATGTTGATCACTCAGGAAATGCTGATCACTCAGGCAATGCTAATCACTCAGGACTCTGCATAATGCTTGCTAACTCAGTCGACACTGGTTGACTAAGTGTTTTGACACTAATAAAAAATATGTCTTGCCATAAGGTCTACACAAAAGTGGAGATATAATGCAAGAATTTGAAATTCAGCATCGGTGGGCGGTGGATTTAGGTGTTACTACTATAGGGAGGTAGTTTTTAATGATCCAATGATAGATTGTACGTCTACAAATTTGTGAACAAGTGTGTATTGTATGGACATCTTTGCAATGTGCATGCGTCTTGTGTCATACAGGTTGTGTGGTCAAGATTCCTAATGGGTGGTGATAAGGCATAATGAAAGAGCATGAAGGGTAGCATAAAATTTTGTGTCTTAAGCTAAGGTCGAGGCATTGTGAAATGGCAAATTACACTAATGTGAAAATTTGCAACATTACAAAAATATATGGAAACTTAGAAATCAGAAAAAGTATCAAGATAGGACAAGGTCACTTATGAAGTTTTATAAAAAAAAATCACTTTTTTAAACATCTCCATGTAAGTTACAATGACACTCAAGATTTCAAAGATGAAGTTTGAGAATATTCATTCAGATGGACTGGTGACAATAAATGTGAACATGATTCTATAAGGATAAACTTGGGAAAAAAACAAGAAAAAAAACCAACCCTTCCTGCAGGGCCTCCTTGAATTCATCAAGAAAAACAATAAAAAATATGAAGGTGTTGGTTCCACGAACACCACGGATGGGGGTACCGATAATGGCAAATAAGGAACATTGTCAATTCTTATAGTTCATACCGATATGCTGAAATTTTGTATAACTGATGTAGCTAATGTAATCTAGCAGGAGGATCTTTGAGACTCAATTTTAAATTTTTTTATTCAGATCAAACTTTAGAACTACTATATGTTGATTTTGGAATTCTTTGTGCCCTATATATAATATAAATTATATGGTCGAGATTAATTCTACAGTGTTGCATCCTTTTCCTCAATTCTAAACCATTAATTTTAAAAAGTGGGTTGTTTTTTTCATATGTGAATGCCTTCGGCATAATTACATTTACTAACTAAATAAAAATTTATGATAATATTTATCTCTTATTTTAAGATATATATATATATATATATTTTATAATATAATATGTGTAAATAAATGACAACACGAATTTCTATTTTGGAATAGTGACAAACAATGCAACAAGCAAAGGAAAACGAACATTGATAAATAAATGAAGACATAAGTTTCTATAAAAAAACTCTTGCAACTAAGCATAAGTTTCTATTTTGAAAAAATAAGGTTTAAAACGCCAAATTTATAATTTTATGTAAAAATTGGAAAGGAAAAAAATAGTGTGAAGTAAAGATAAACTACCAATTGCACCCAAACAAGACCCAATGGTTATGTCGATGGGAAAATATGCTTGCACAATATATTCGGGAGGCAAGGAAAATATTGGGAGTGATGAACTACAACTGATTATATGTTTGAAGTCATTTGTTGTTATTCAACCGAGTTGCAGAAGTGATGATAAACATTATCAGTTAATGTATTGTCATTGATGTCAACTTATTTGAGAACTATTATGGTGGAAAACATTTGATATGTATTAAAGATCTGGAACAAACAATGTTTATGTGTTCGGTAAATGAAGAGTTTTGTATACACCGAGAGACAGTGTAAACTGAGTAAAACACACTGTATAACAAGCAGAATATTAACCGAGCAAGGGATTATCGACACAACTATTGATCGAGTAATTAATTCAAATCGAGGCAGACTAGATGTTGAGCTGGCAAATGATGATTTCAAGGTAAAAGATAAAGTTTGTTATTTGATCAAATGACTATTAAAATTCAATGAAGATCGGACAACAAAGATTGAAACATGTTTTTAACACAACTGTCGAGGAAGGTTTAAACGGTCAAATCAACGATGGAGATTAAGCGACAAAATTTGAAGGATGAAAATTAAATGATACATGATGTCTATATAAGAGACAAGAGATTCATTTCTGAATCATGTTGATATATGTTGAAGCACACATGCAAATTTTACGCATGACTGATCAAATTGGTTAAAGACAGAATCGAGTGTTTTCTACAGACATCACCGAGCAAACAAAGGAAAGAGCATTACCAAGCAGAACAAAGTATGAGATGAACTGAAGTGAACAAATTAATCAAAGGTATTATGTACTAAGAATAGATCTAAAAATCTGCAAATCAGAGTTGTATTTGAATCAGATCATTACTGTAATAGTTTAACCATTGCTATAGATAAATCTCTTAACTAAGTAGGACAGTGAATCCTTATTATAACATTCAGATAATGTTGATTGTTTTCTTGTTGACCCATATAGTGAATGCATGGTCAAGAGAGAACTATTAGTTTTAAATCCTTTAACCAGGTCACATTTAACAGTGTGCATTGTAACCTTTAACAGGGTTGGCCTTCACCGAGCTCACTTCAGAAGAGTGAAAATACTTTGGGTTACCGGTCCCAGGTGGTTTTTCCCTTAGCAGGGTTTCCACGTTAAAAATATGTGTCAATGTGCATGAATGTTGTGGATTGTTATTTTAATTTACACTTTATTTTATTGACCTAGATTGGTAATCACAGTATTAATTTACTAGCATTCGGTAAACACTATTGATGAAAGTTTAAGATTACAGAATACATTTTCACCGAGTTGAATTATTGATTGAATTTGTTTTGTTATACATCTGGATGAATTTGGGACTATAGGATGAGGGCACTGAGTCTAATTTACTCACCCCCTCTCAGTTATTCTAACAATTGGTATCATAGCATACAGTGCTTAGAAGAAAATTTTGAAGGACTTAAGCTAAAGATCACAAGATGTATAAGAGAGACGCACCGAAGCTGAATAAGGATAACTTCTCAGCATGGAAAATCAGAATGAGACTATACCTATCAGGAATTGGAGACAACATTGCAGATTATATGGACAATGAATTCATTCTACCTTCTGAACCTTTGACTATCAATCAAATGAAAGAAAAACATGAACATAATCTTATAATGGTTGAGATTGCTTCTTCACTTAGTGATTCAGAATTTGAGGATATCAAGACATGTACAACTGCCAAGCAAATATGGAATCAACTTACACTAGTTTATGGAGAAGATGCAAATGTACTGAGAGCCAAAGCTGAAAGTCTTCAAGAAAAGTTTGATGATATGAGAATGAATGAAGGAGAGAACATCACACAGTACAATACCCGACTTAAGGAAGTTGTGAATGTTATTCAAGGATTTGGTGGAACCGTTGATGAAGACACTATTGTGAGTAAGATTCTTAGAACTCTATTGCCTATTTATTCTATAAGAGTCTATGCACTACATGAGATGAGAGTTGCGCCTAGAAATAACATTACTGTTGATAGTATTGTTGGAAGATTGATTTATTTTGAGTTGAATAACTTTCATAACAACATTGTAGCATCTATGGAATCCACATTTATGTCTACTTTAAAAATTGGTAAATCTACTAGCAAACACATAATAAAAAATAATAGTGACAGTGACAGTGATGACAAGGAAATCGATGAGCTTGAAGCTTTAATGGTTAAAAGATTGGACAGAGGTAAAAGAAGATATAAAGGTAAACTACCTTTGATGTGTTTTAATTTTAAAGAGATTGGCCATTTTGCTGCAAGATCCCCTAACAGAAAGAATGATGAAAGAAATGATAGATATAATGATAGAAATGATGACCGAGACTACAGAACCAACAGACAGTATGACAGGAGAGATAACCGAGATTACAAGAATAAAGGTAAGAAAGCTTGTTACATTGCTGAAGTTAAAAATAATAACAACGGAATTGACAGTGATGAGGATATTGAGACCGTGTTTGTAGCTTTGAAATATGATTTAGATGAAGATGAAAGGTATGTAGAGATAAGACTTATCTCTAAAGTTAGTAAACATGATATTTGGGTTATTGATAGTTGTTGTACACATCATATGACTATACACATCACATGACTGGTGATACAGGAAAATTTGAATTTCTTGAACATTATGATGGAGGATCTGTAATAATGGGAAATGATACACCCTGTCAAGTAAAAGGAAAAGGTACTATTATGTTGAACAATAAAATCAAATGTGAAAATGCTTATTGGGTAAAAGGACTTAACTACATTATGTTGAGTGTTTCACAGTTGGATAACACAAGACACCGAGTTGCATTTGAGAATGAAAAAGAAAGAATCTATGATGGAAAGGAAAATTGATCGGTACTGGTGAAGAATCTAGAGGTAACATATTCTATCTTGACACTTTTGAAACTACTTGTTTATTGTCAAAGAATGAAGATATATGGATATGGCATAAAATACTTTGTCATATAAATTTTGACAACATGGTTAAGATTAGTAGAAAAAGAAAAGTTAGAGGCTTACCGAGCTTATCTAAACCAGACCATGTAATGTGTAAAAAATGTCAAATGGGAAAGATGTCAAAATCTAGTTTCAAGAGCAAGAATTTCTCATCTAATGATATTTTGGAGTTAGTTCATACAAACCTACATGGACCAATGAGAACATAGAGTTATTATGGGGACATATACTTTATTTCATTTGTTGATGACTACTCTAGGATGATGACTATCACGTTCTTAAAAGAAAAAGAAATAGCATTTAAGATGTTTAAGTGGTACACAGCTAAAGTGAAAAAAGAAACTGGTAGAGATCTAAAGTGTTTGAGATCTTACAAAGGAGGTGAATTTATTTCTGATGAGTTCAGTAACTTTTGTAATGAGTATAGAATCAAAAGATAGGTTTCTGCACTGAGGACACCACAGTAAAACAAAATTTTTGAAAGAAGGAATAGATCAATTGTTGATTGTGATATAACACTAATGATTGAAAAGAAAGTTGCACAAACATACTGGAGAGAAGCATTAAGCATAGCTGTTTGCACACTGAACCAAGTACAACTGAACAAAGATTCAAACAAAACACCTTATGAGCTATGGTATGGTTATACACCTAATGTGACATATTTTAGAATATTTGGAAGTAGGTGTTATATTCTAAAAGATGATTGAAATGGAAAATTTGATTCAAAAAGTGATGAAGAAATATTTCTTGGATATTTTACTAAGAGTAAAGCTTACAAATGTTTGAATAAGACAACTAACAAAAGCATTGAAATTATAAATGTGAAAGTTGATGAATTTGCTGAGCTAAATGACGAGGACAACATGAAAGAACCTGAAGATTATAGTAAATTTGTTTACTGGGAAGAACCTGATACTACACCGACGTAGATGCATGGCGTTACCGGGAAACAGGGTAATGCCACTGGGCAACCGGTAGCATACACCAAGCATCAAGAAAATGCAGAAACATAAGATAAATAAACAAAAGACCATGAACATACAAAAGAAGATAATGAAGAATAGAGAGTTGAACATGTACTTGCTAAATATGTGAGAAGACACCATCCATAGAATCCGATTATTGGAGACAAAAGAGAAGACATGATGACAAGAAGTAAGTTTAGAGATGACACTTGTTTAATTTGTGAATTTGAGCCAGAGAATTTTAGAGATGCACTAGAAAATGAAAACTGGATTAATGCTATGAATGAGGAAATTGAGCAGATACAAAAAAATAAGACATGGACATTAGTATCAAGACCGAGTGATAAAAGTGTCATTGACACCAAATGGATTTTCAAAAACAAATTGACTGAAGATGAGAATGTAACTATAAATAAAGCAAGATTAGTTTACAAAGGGTATGCACAAGAATAAGGAATTGAATATGGAGAAACTTTTGCACCCGTTGCTAGACTTGAAGGAGTAAAAATACTACCTGCATACGCTGCATATAAAGCATTCAAGGTATATCAGATGGATGTGAAGTCTACATTTTTTAATGGAATACTGGAAGAAGAGGTATACATTGAACAACCTGAAGGATTTGTTGATCCTTATCAGACACACATGGTATGTAAGTGTACTCCTATTCGGATTCATGGTTCCCAAGCTTTCCAAAGGTTAAGGTTAGTAGCACCAGTTTGCAATGGTAGAAATCAAATACACAAAACCACTAATAACAAATACTTGAACATAACCAATAAAATATACAAGCAAAGAAAGGAAAACAAATGAATGCAAACTCCAAAGTGCTTGAAGCTTCTATTGTCTCTCTCTACTCCTTTCGAAACGCTATTTTTGATGCTCAGTATTGGTGTGGGCAGCGTCTATGACTTGAGAAGTGTCGAGAATTTGATAATTGAAATGTGTGTGTGATCGCAAGATGACTTGAATGCCAGAACCAAACTGACGGAGTAATGGCACACAAGAGTTTGAAATCTTGGATCCTTCAAATGGGTATGAAGGGTTTATTATATAGGAATTGAGGATGGTATGAACGGTTGAGATCAATCCCTGAGATAGGGAGATGAACGGTTGAGATAAAAAGGGAACTGGAGAAGCCATCAGTAAACTCCACCTCTTTAATTGGTAAAGAGGAGATAGAGTTTGGTTGACTGAAGAGCTAATTGTGAGTTACCTTTTAGAATTGAATAGGTGGGTGGAGTTACCCATGTGAACTGGAGAGATGGGTGGAGTAACCCATGTGATCTGATTAAAGATTATCTCTTTGAGAATAAAGAAATATTTAATTCATTTATGTAATTAAAGTTTTCAACATGTGAGATAATTGAATTCTTTTTTATTTAAAATTGCTTTATTTAATGAAATTAAATTAATTTAATTGGAAGAATTTAATTAGTAAGTTTAAATATTTCAATTTAAACTATAGGAAATTGAATTTAATTAATTAATTAATGGTAATTAATCAACTAAGGTTAATTAATTAAATAAAATTAATTATTTAATTAATTTTGGGAATTTGATTAGACAATTTGAAAAATGAATTTAGAGGAAAATAGATGATTAATTAATGATTAAAAAACCATTAATTAATAGATGAAAATTAGTGTTTTTAGTGTAAAGTCGCAAGCCTGTCCATTTTAGGGTGTCTACATTTGCCCCTCTTTGATACAATGTGATTCATCATGTTGTGTCAAAGAATTTTTAGATTTGATCCTGCCCCAACTTTCCCCAGTGACAACAGGTGGACTATATGCCCCCTCAACAAATTAAACATAGAAAATGCGTCAAATGAGCATTGATTTGTTGAAAATGTGAATCACTATATGATGATGATGAATGCATTCCTATGTTAGTTATGATGTTATTGATGATGGATGCATTGATTATATGATCTACTATGCACATGTTTTGGATTTTTCTTATGCAATAAATGAATTCAATCTACTATGCACAAAATATCTGAGTAAATGCATGTGTTAGGTAGAAGATAGTTAGTTGAAATGTGTTCTCTAGGATTTGATTTGATAGATATGGAATGATAGAAAGGATTTTTGATTTTGACAGATATGAACTGATAGAATGGATGAGTGACCCAAGTCGCTGTCGTGTTTCCAATATTTGTCATCATTGCATCTTTTTATGAAATTTTGAAGAGTGTCCAATGCATCCATATCACATACCATCTGGATACCGCCACAACCTCTTGATAACCAAAACGAGTAGAGAGATTGAATAGAAAGAAAACTTAGTGCACCCAAATATTGACCATCTAGGTTCAGCTAAGTTCCCTGGTTTGAAAAGAAAGAGAGCCAAAAGCACCCATATATTGACCATCTGGATACTGCTTTGCCCTTTGAACAATCTGAACAAAAGAAAAAAGAAAACCAAGATAGAACTCCAATGCACCTAGAGTCCATCTGGATAGCACCGCGAGCTCTTGATTTTGAAAAGAAGGACAAAAAAAACCAAGATAGAAATCCAATGTACCCGGAGTCCATCTAGATAGCACTGTGAACTCTTGATTTTGACAAGAAAGACCAAAAAACCAAGATAGAATTCCAATGTACCCAGAGTCCATCTGGATAGCACTGTGAACTCTTGATTTTGACAAGAAAGACCAAAAAACCAAGATAGAATTCCAATGTACCCAGAGTCCATCTGGATAGCACTACGAACTCTTGATTTTAAGAAGAAAGCCCATAAAAACCAAGATAGAAATCCAATGCACCCCAGAGTCCATCTGGATACCGCTATGATTCTATTGGTAAATAAACAAGCAGATAACAAAGAAGGAATGTCCAGTTTTGTCCCAGGGTTAAGATCATATCGTGGAACTGCATGGCTGCCAGATAAGTGACAATGCCTACTGCATTTATCCTAAATCATCATGGCCCTAGAATTGAAGTGAACATTCAACAAACAACAATCAAAGAAAATAATTCATGATCTATCATAGCTACTCTCCTCACTTGGTGGATCCTGGAGTAGCGTAAGAACATAATCGTGAAATATAGATTGACATCTGACCGACTGACTGACCTAGTCAACATTTTTTATTTTTCCTTGATTAAGTTTGACTCTCTTGATTGGCTCGACTCTTGATAGGCTTGATTGCTTTGATTGTGTCTGGTTTCAGTAATAGATGACTCATATAAGATTGACTTCTCTAGTTTTGAGTGTATCCATCACTGTGTAAGATGATTGATATGATTGATTGATTGATTTTGGTCACTTTTTTTGGCTGATCAAGTTGTGTCAGGTGGGCCCAATGCTGATTCGCAAAGCTCATGATTGTGACATTTTGATAGATTGGCTTGGTTGCCAGTTTGCTTGTTGATAGGTATGATAGATTGATAAAGATGTGTCATATGGGCCTGATGCTAATTCACAAAGCTCATGGTTGTGATATTGATTGACTGGGCATGATCGCCTTTTGCTCTGTTGATAACTGAGTTGGCTTTATTGCTTGGGATTTTGCAATTTTTTTATTATTTTTTATGAAGATTAATTTTCTTAGGATTTTCAAATTTTTTAGGATTTTTGATGAGTTTTCTGATTTTTAGAGATTTTTTCAGGACATTTAAAATTTCCCCCTAGTCTAGTGGACCAGTTTAACCATGGATAAGTGTTTGGTGCTCATAGGGGATTGTGCTTCTTGATACAACTTGGGCGGTCAGTCTTGCATTGAAGTTTGCTCAAGCTTTTGATCTTGGAGTTCATTAATGGTGAAGCTGGATTTGAACACTTGGCACATGTTTTCTAGGTTTTCACCAAGGTACCTACTCAATATCGCATGTTTCCCAGGTTTTCACTAAGAGAGAGATTTTTTTTACTCTTTACTTTTTTGCTTTTTTGATTTTTTTGTTGTCGCTAAGGCACCTATTTTCCAGGTTTTCACCAAGGTAACATTTGTATTTTTTATTTTTTTTGGGTATTTTCTGGATACGTAGATAGTTGCCTTAACCATTGAAACCTGAAGCATAGAACCTCTTGAGGTGCATGTTGTTTATGTATCTAGGGAGCTAATCTCCTTCTGGTGTCGCCAGTTGGTATGCCCCACTCTGGGTAGAGTTGACAATGACATATGGTCCTAGCCAGTTAGGCTCAAACTTTCCTGGTTTCACTCTTTCTGCTAGGTTCTTTTGATTTTCCATGAGGACGATGTATCCTACCTCAAAATTTTATGGCCTTAACTTCTTATGATAATTCCATCTAAGTCAATTCTGATAGCCTTTTAAATGATTGAATGCATTTTGTCCTCTTTCGTCTAGTAGTTCCAGTTCACTGAGCCTTGCTACTCTGTAGTCTTCGTCTGGAATCAGGTTCTTCAATGATATCCTCAGGGATGGGATTTCCACTTTGAGGGGTAGGACCATCTCTGATCTATAGACTAGGGAGAAAGGAGTAGCTCCTGTAGGTGTTCTCACGCTAGTTCTGTATACCCATAATGCGAGACTAAGCTGTAAATGCCAGTCTCGCCCTGATTCGTTAACTATTTTCTTCAAGATTTTCAAAATGGTCTTATTTGTTGCTTCAACATGGCCATTCCCTTGAGGATAATAGAATGAAGAAAACCCTTGTTTGATTTGGAACTGTTCACATAGCTCTTCAACATCTTTGTTTTGGAATAGTGTACCATGATCTGTCAGGATGGTTTAAGGAATCTCGTATCGACAGATGATGTGGTTGAGTATGAACATTGATAACTTCTTTCTAGTTATGTAAGTGAGGGGAAATTCTTCCACCCACTTAGTGAAGTACTTTGTTGCTGCTATGATGTATTTGTGTCCATTTGCTGAAGAAGGTGTAATTTTGCCAACTAGGTCAAATCCCCACATAGAAAATGGCAATGGTGGAGTGATAGGATTTAATTCTTGGGCTGGTGCATGGATGAGGTCTCCATGAATTTGACACTGCCTACAAATTTTAACATAGTTGTTTGCATTTGTCTCTACTGTGGGCCAGTAGTATCCCATGTAGATGATATTTTTAGCTAAGATGTTGCCACCTCCATGGGTTCCACAAATTCATTCATGTACCTCATACATAGCTCTCTGGGATTCTATGGAAGTGAGACATCATAATGGAATTCCATCTAGACTTCATCTATATAGAGTAGTTGAGAGGATGGTATACCTAGAGGCTTGGTGGATGAGGGATTTTTTCTGGTTTCTAGATAAGTCAGGAGGTAAGACAGTAGTTTGGAGGTAATTATACACATCATGGTACCATGGGGTTTCAGGACCAACAAGGATGCATGTTGATTCTATGATTGGTGCTTGATGTGATGGCATCACGAGTTTCTCCATTAGAAACTGGAATAATGTTTCATTACTTGGCATATCGATTAGTGATGCTATGGTAGCCATCGTGTCAGCAGCTTTGTTTTGAGCCCATGGTATTTTCTCGAAGAAGATGTATTGGAACTTGGTGTGTAGCCTGTCCATCTGTGTTTTGTATGGTATTAGCTTCTCATCTTTTGTCATATAATCATTGTTGACTTGGCTAATGACCAACAGTGAATCTTTGTAGACCTTAAGGTTCTTCATTCTCCATTGAATTGTTGTCTTTATTCCGATGACCAATGCTTCATATTCTGCTATGTTGTTTGTGCATGAGAAGTTAAGTCTGAATGATTTTGGAATTACATCATTATTCAGAGTGATAAGCACTATTCCTTCCCCCGCACCATGGTTCGTGCATGACCCATCAAAGTATAGTTGCCATACCTCAATTGTTGGTTGTAGTGTCATAATAGACTCATCAGGAAAGTTAGAAATGATAGGCTGGTGATCTTGAATAGGTGCCTCTGCTAGTTGATCTACAATCACTCACCCTTTGACGAATTTTTTGTCTACATACTCAATGTCAAACTCGCTTAAGATCATTACCCACTTTGCAAGTCGTCCAGTGAGTGTTGCTTTTCTTAGGAGATAATTTAAAGGATCAAAATGTGCTATCAACTTTGTTTGGTGACTCAACATGTAATGCCTCAGCTTCTGGGAAGTGAAGACAACTACGAGGCATGATTTTTTAATTAGCGTATTGTTGAGCTCATATCCTACCAATGTTCTACTTAGATAGTATATGGATCTCTCCTTGCCCATGTCATCATGTTGTGCCAAGAGGATGCCTAATACTATTTTTGTTGCTGAGATATACAGAAGCAATGGTCTACCTTGGACTGGTGGCACCAATATGGGAGACTTGAGTAGATAATCCTTGAATATTTGGAACGCTTGTTCACATTGTTCTGTCCATATAAATTTGATGTCTTTGTGCTGTAGATGTTAGAATGGGTGGCACTTGTCTGCTAGTTGAGCTATGAAGCGTCTGACTGATTGGAGCCTTCCTTGTAACCCCCTTAGTTTCCTTAGGTAGGTTAGTGGAGGCATGTCCAATATCACTTTGAATTTCTCTAGGTATACTTCAATGCCTCTATGTGACACTATAAACCCCAATAGCTTCCCTGTTGTGACCCCGAATGCAAATTTCTTTGGGTTTAAATAGACCTTGTTGTTGGGATTAATGGGAATTATGTACTGAGAGGGGAGGGGTGAATCAGTACCTCTAAAACTTTTGTATCCTTTAATCAATTAACCTTTGTAATCAATTGTATATCCATTTAATATGATCTATACTATCTTGATGTGAGTTATATCAAATCATAACATTAACATACATGTGAATCATTCACAGAAACATTCATGAAATTCATTTGACACATAACACAAGATATGATATTGCAGAAAACTCCTGTTAGGAAATAAAAATAGAGGTGGGGATGGCACCCACAAAATCTTCACTATTTGCAGATTGGAAGGGGTCAGTTAAGGCTTACAATTTGATCACTTCTGATGATCTACCCTGTTAAGAGTATTGGCGGAGACCTGTTAAAGTCTACTCTGTTAAGAGCTTTAGCAACACTGTTAAGTGTGCACTTGGTTAAGAGATTTGTTGTTGGACTGGTAAATTCACCTTCCTTGAAAGGATTTTTACACTTTTCTCCACTTGTTAGAATGATAGAAAATTAAAAATTGACCTGATAAATGCAATCTCCTATTGCTGATACAGATCCAATTTAGTTTACATGAAAAATATTATCACGTAATTGTGAATGATTAATACCTCTGATTATCGGTATGCTCTATTCTTGGTTCTTGCTAACCAAATTCACCTTTTGTTGCTCTTGTTCTTGAAACTCTCAATATAATCCACATATGTGCTCATTTCATTCATTCATGTTCTCCTCTGTCTCCACATCATCTGTTCATCCATGTATAATGAATGATTGCATCATCTATTTATAGATGGATTGACTTCATTAAGTTGCGATAAAAATAATGTTAACTCTAAGATTAGGTTTACAACTTGTACCTAGATCTCCTAGTCTATGTGTTTTAAATTAGTTAGACTGATTAAAGCACTTACATTCATGTATATTGTCCCTAAAGAAATGGATTTAAAACAAATAAATATCCTATAAATAGAATACACTTGCTTTATCTGACGTGGAAGTCAGATCCGCTTTTTGTAGGCTGCAACTGACTTTCACTTATGTCTTTCAGTCATGCTTGACTGTCCTTTGGTTTTGTTCTATCAGTTACACTTTAACTATTTTGTTGGTCTACATTGTATCCTACATGTCGGGTTCCTCTTTATCTTTCTGTCATTTCATTTTCGATTTACACAATAAGTTGTGTCATCAGTCTTCTTTGTACTTAGTCATCTTCGGTGATCTCTTGTATCTGATCTTTGGTTTTCTCTTGTCCTGTCTTTCGGTGTATGCTTACCGAAAGTATTGTTTGCATACTAATGGAAAATTAATGTCATCAATCTCCCCCTTTGACATTAGTATCGAAAACTGATATGTGCAAAATATTAACAAAATGTTAAGTATATACAACATATATAATCCTTAGTCATTTAATGACTCACCTATGTATATGCTAGTATATTTGTACATATGATGTCTTTCCTTGTACATATCTTTTTCTATCTATATATATCATTTTACCTTATGAATATACATATACATATTTACCATTTTCCCATCTGAATGAATGAATACACATATCATTTTCCCCCTTTTTTGATATTAAGGGCAAAGGTCAATACCTTAGAGCTTATAAAAAATGTGGGAGTGTGAAGACTTCATGTCTTCCATCATTTTCTCCCATTGTTCTTTTAGGTTCTTCAGAGCCATGTGCTCAAGTGTGATCTTTGAGTGCATGTCATAGATGTTGTCTGCTATAGACATCTCGGTGGTTCCTATCAGTTGCCTTGCTGAAATGATATGTTGTTGGAGCAGTGTAAGGTTTGGTAGAAGTTGAGCTTGGAACTTGGTGACTTCTTCCCTAAAATGTGTTTCTACTTCCCACTATTCTTGCCTTAACATTTTTATCTCTATGATCTTCTCATAATGCAATTTAACTGCATTGTCTCCATCAGTGGTTAGGCTACTAGCACTGTTTGCTAGATCTGTATCTAGCTTTGCTATATTGTCACTATTTTCTTTAGTGAACTTTTCTATTGTGCTCAATTTTTAAATTAAGGTTATAGCTTCAGATATTATTGGATCTAATTTAGTGATGAATTCTGATAGCTTTACCTTATTTACCGCCACTTCTTGGCTGATTTTCTCAATAAGATTTTATTGGTACTTCATTTCTGCTCTCTCCTCTATTGCCTTCTCAGCATCAATATTATGAGTTGTTATTGCTTTGGTTAGAGTAGCTAATTGATCAAGTATTGGTTTGTTTTGTTCAATATCAACATTGGGTATAATCTATTGTAAGATGTCCCTAGTTGTCTCCAGTACCATGGAGTCCCTGTGCTGCTTCTTCAACTTCTCCTGTAATGCCTTTCTTTGGCATATTTATCCATATTCTTGTAATGATTCAAAGTCAAGTATAGATGGGTCACACTTTGGTATTACAATAACTTCATCCAAGTTGACTTCCATCTTATTCTTCTTTGATTTCTTCTTCTTCTTTTGTGAATCACTAGAATGTAGAACCATTGCTAATTTTTCTGCTTTCTCTGTTGTGCTCGATGAAGTGACCTGTTATGCTTCTTTCTGCTGCTTGGCATCAGTTTTTTCTTGTCGGGTGTATGTAGATATCTCCACATTCACCTTCACATCATCGGTAGCACGCTTGTCAGTTTCCTAAGGAGTACCATCTTTAGGTTTGTCTCCTTCATTGGTGTCCTTTGCTTCATCAGTCTTTGTTTTTTCATTCTTGTCTTGTGTATTTGCATCCTTTTCTTTATCTCCTCCAGTAACCTTATCAGTGTCGGTTACATATTGAGTGGTTCCGATGTCTTGCTGACCATCGGTGTTGTCTTTGTTTGCCTCTTCCCCTGCATCTTTGGGAGTATCTTTTTTAGGTGACTTTCTTGATTCTTGCATGATATTGATAGCTTGTATCAATATTGGCAACTTTCCTGGAATGTTTATTTGTGCAGTATCAACATTTGTGTCCTTCTCATCAGTTTTTTCCTTTGTAACAGTGACATCTTCATCCTTATTCACTTCCTCTGCTAGGTCATTGGTAATGTCAATGACATTAGTATCCACATTAGTGTTTGGCCATGATTCATCTGCAACATCTGCAGTTTTGTTGTCAGTCGTATCATCCTCTTCTTTGTCTAACTCAATAGATGTGTGATCTTGAGTTGCCTTTTCAACATCTTGTTGTTGAAGGTCTTTGTCGGGGCTTACCTCCTCAGTGGGTCTATTCATTATCTTGCACCATTTCTTATGGCTTTCCTTTTCAAGCTCTATTAGCCTACCTTCAAGAAATTTATATGCTCTCATCTTCAGTGATAACTCCTTTTTGTACTTCTCCATCATCTCATCTATCTCTTCCTTCTTAGATTCAGGTGGCATGAGAGTAACAAGTACTCTTTCTCTTATTTCTTTTTTGTTCTTCAAGGAAAATGTCCACCTGGAGTAAAGTCTGTCCAATAGTTCTCTTGGTACATAATTTCCTTCAAATTGCATTGGTACATGTTGTACAGTTTTTATATGATGGCGTCCTCAATTTTATTTTGATCTTCTGGATTTAGTTTTAGCCATCTTCTAATGTTTGAATATGTAATAGATCCAGAATTTGCAATATATACACAAATATCATCAATAGATTTAGGTTCTTTTACCTGGACACTTTCTGCCTCTATGGCTTCATCCTGCTCAGTGTCTTCTATATCCTCTCATGTTTTGATGAGTTTCCTTCCTCTTTTATTGCACCCTCTCTTTGGTGTGGCAACTTTCCTCTTGTAAGTCCTGACCTTTCCTTTCTTCAACAATGAAGGAGTAGAATCCTTTGATGTTTGGCTTCTTGTTCTAGAAGAAGCTATTGTCTTTGGCCTTTTAGTTGGTGGAGGAGGTGGTGAATATAACTCTGTTTCCTCAAAGTCATCCTTTTCCTCAGGTGTACCGACATATAACTATTCTTCTGTCTCTTCTTCCTCTCCAACTTCTTCATCTTGCTCAATGTCTTCCTCGATTGTTGATAGAATCTTCTTGAGATTCTTTACCATCTTGTCCTTTTTCTTTACTATCTTCTTAACAACTAGGCCAAATTTTATTTTTGTCTTGGCCTCTTCATATGTACCAAACCTGAGTTGTTTCTTATCCAGTGGTTCATTGATCAAGGAATAAATTGCCTTAGTTGCAAGATCAATGTTTATTTCATATTCCAATGGTTGTAACCATGCTATCCTTGGTACAATAGGTTTGATATATGTATTGTCTGTATCAACCATGAAGCATATCTCATCCTTATATTTTTCAATGTGTTGCTTGGGATCCTTACCCTCTTTTGCATTCGGTCTTTGAATACATTAAAGTATTCATCCATGATTGTCTCAAAATTTTCTCCTAGTGTGGCTATGTGCTCACTGATCTGCATGGTGATTGGTTTTGTGTTGTCCCATTTCACATCTCCTACCGATGGGAATGTTTCTTGAAAGTAAAAGAAGATACACATTATGAGTGAGCCAAAATTACAAGTGTTTTACCTTGCATTCCTGATAGTCTTTAGATTGTCTTTTAACTGATTCAAGAGTAGTTCATATAAGTCTAATTGTGTACCCTTCTTCACAATCTTATACACTGTTTCCACTGCACCTAATGCTATGCTATTCAATCTACTTGCTTGGAAGAATTTATAGCCCAGATCGCATGCATCGAACTTGATCTCGTCATCAATTATTGTGGTAACTTTTAGTCCTCTACCATCCCATTTGGCTCCTGTCATCTTTTCGGTCTCGGCCTTCGGTGGATTATTGAGTGCCTTTAATTTATATGTTATGGGGTAACCGGTGACTACATGGATGACATCTCAGGTTATTACCTTCAGTTCATCAAGCCATAACTTGTTGTTATGCATTCGGCTTAGCACTAACCGAATTCATTCAGTTTTGAAGTCCTTCGGGAACATTAGGGCATTGGTGAGACATTTCACTTCAATGTGCTTGTGTTCATCTTTTAGTGTTCCATCCTTGTTGCACAACTTCTTATAGGCTTCTTCAACCTCTGAAGTTCCTATTTCTACAATCTTGCAGTGTATGAAAGATCGAACGTCTTCCACGAGTAAAACCCTAGCTGGGACCCGTGAAAATGCTCCAGCATCGTCGAGTTGTGAGGAAACCTCAAGAGGGATCTTATAGTTAGGTTCCTCATATGTCGTGGTCTTGATGAGCTTGAACTCATCTTTCTTTGTGTTCTTGGATTTCAAGGTTCTTGATGTCGAGGCCATTTTCAGAAATTTAGGGCTTCCTGTGAAATACGTGAAAACAAAGTTGTCAGTTCTTTGGAACTTACTGTTTACTGTAGCAAAGATTCTTGATCTACTTAGGAGTGTTGTTTGTCGATTCGTGATCGCTCTGTGATCCCTTCTCTCTGTGTTTGAAAATCGCCTTGGTCGCTGTGCTCTGGTTGTCATGAACAAATGACTTGTTTTGTTGCCCTATTTATAGTCGTTTCCCTAAAATGACTGCCATAAATGCTTACCAAATCCTCGGTGTATGAAGACTAATTTTGTCGGTGAAGACTTCACTTTCCTTCGATGACAATATAACATTTCGAAGCAGTCGATATTCCATTTGTCTTTTACCGACGGGTTTTGGTATCGCAGACAACTTGTTCACTTTGCTTATTTACTGACCAGGCTCAGTTTATACTTAGTAAATTTGCTTTCTTATGTTAACCGATGCTTCTTGGTAAGTGTGGGTAGTATTAGCTTTGAGTGTATGCCGACGGGTTTCGGTATGAATACTCGATAGCATAGTTATCACATATTTTAATAAGTAATACCATGATGCATCTTTACTTATGCTAATTTGGCATTATATAAACATATTATGGAACTGATGTAAAATAAATAGCTTGGGGTAATGGAGTTCCATACTTACTTGTTCTGCTTTAGGTGGGGGTGGTGATGTCACTGGATCCATTGGATGGGATGTCACCATTTGCATTGCTTGGTCCAGCTTCATCATTGTTTGAAGATTTTCTCCACATTTTGTCTCTAGCTCTCTAGATATAGCTCTCTGAATATATTCAATGGTGTTTCCATTGGGATATGTGCTTGTCTCTATCATTCGGTATCTGCAGTCTTTCTTGAGATGAGCAACTTTATGACAGTGTAAGCATGCCATTCTGGGGTTAGTCCAGCCTCTAGACTTTCTAGTCCACTATCTCATACAATTTTTAGAAATGTGACCATATATTCCACATGCTGTACAATTTGTCCAAGTATTGTAATCACATACACACTAATTACCAACTCTCTTCTGTTGATAAGGACTTTCTTGACATTTAGGCTTCCATGCTTGTCTTTTCTTTTTCCAACATTCAAGAGTTGTGTGCCCATTCATTTTGCATGTAGGAAAATATTTGTCCATGTAGGTTTCCTTCTTTGGTTGTTTCATCTCAGACTTACATTCATATGCTTTATGTCCTTTCTTGTTACATTTATAACAGAATCCTATGAATGAAGATGTAGATTTAGGAATACCTTTTATTTTGCCTCTGCATACATTTGATGTATGGCCTTGCTTTCCACAATGATTGCATGTCAACTTTCTTGGTCTTGGATTTTCATAGACATTCTTTGGATCAGTTTGATTTGATGGTTCTCCATTCTCAGTAAAACCTAGACTGTTGTTGCTGTTATTGTTGACTCTTCATTGTCCTTCAAAAAAACAATTCATTCTTTTATTGCTTTCTTCAGCTTTCTTGATAATTTCATTATGTTGTTGCTGAATTCTTATTTCATGTTTTAACTTTTCATTCTCATCCCTCAGTTCACCGACAGCTTCTATTCTTTTAATGAGTTCAACATTTATTCTATTTGCCTCTTGACTCATAAGAATAATCTGATTTGTAATCTCATTGTGATGCTTTGTAAGTCTTTGTATTTCAGACTCTTTTTCTTGTAGCTTTTCAAAGATCTTTCTTCTATCATCAATAGCTAGTGTTCTTTCTTGATCAACTTGTCTAGCATTGTTCATGACATCAATCATCCTTACCATCTATGTCTCTTGACCGATTTGCAGAGATTTAACTTGTCCAGCTAGATGTAGATTGATTTGAGTGAAGCTTGTGATGCTTTCCTCTAATGTATATGATGTTTTGCTTGTAGTTGATCCTGAAGACTCAAAGAAATCTGGTATCTCTTCCTCATGGTAATCTGTCTCATTACAGTGAGATGCCATATTCTTTCTTTCATCCATCAACTATCTCATGTTGATTCTAGCTTCTTTATACTGTTCATAGAACATCTGAATTTCAAGCTTTTTATTCTTAATATTTTTATCAAGTATGTACTTCTCCATTGTATGATCTTTTCTCTTAAGCCTTTAAGATTTCCAAGAAGATACTTAGCTTTGATACCAATTTTTGGGATTAATGGGAAGTATGTACTCAGAGGGGAGGGGTGAATCAATACCTCTAAAATTTTTGTATCCTTTAATCAATTAACCTTTGTAATCAATTGTATATCCATTTAATATGATCTATACTATCTTGATCTGAGTTAAATATCAAATCATAACATTAACATACATGTGAATCATTCATAGAAAAATTCATGAAAGTAATTTGACACATAACACAAGATATGATATTGCAGAAAACTCCTGTTAGGAAGTAAAAACTATGGCGGGGATGGCACCCACAAAATCTTCACTATCTGCAGATTGGAAGGGGCTGGTTAAGGCTTATAGTTTGATCACTTCTGATGATCTAACCTATTAAGAGTATCAATGGAGACTTGTTAAAGTCTAATCTGTTAAGAGCTTTAGCAACACTGTTAAGTGTGCACTCGGTTAAGAGATTTGTTGTTGGACTGTTAAATCCACCTTCCTTGAAAGGATTTTTACACTTTGCTCCACTGGTTAGAATGATAGAAAATTATTAATTGACCTGGTAAATGCAATCTCCTATTGCTTATATAGATCTAATTTAGTTTACATGAAAAATATTATCATCTAATTGTGATTGATTAATACCTCTGATTATGAGTATGCTCTGTTCTTGGTTCTTGCTAACCAAATTCACCTTTTGATGTTTTCGTTCTCGAAACTCTCAATCTAATCCATAGATGTGATCGTTTCTTTCATTCATGTTCTCCCCTATCTCCACATCATCTGTTCATCCATGTATAATGAATGATTACATCATCTATTTATAGATGGATTGACTTCATTAAGTTTTGATAAAAACAATGTTAACTCTAAGAGCACTTCATTAAGTTTCGATAAAAACAATGTTAACTCTAAGACCAGGTTTACAAATTGTACCTAGATCTCCTATTCTATGTGTTTTAAATTAGTTAGACTGATTAAAGCACTTACATTCATGTATCTTGTCCCTAAAGAATGGATTTAAAACAAATAAATATCCTATAATAGAATACACTTGCTTTATTTGACGCTGAAGTCAGATCCACTTTTTACGGGCTGCAACTGACTTTTGGTTTTGTCTGTCGGTCATGCTTGACTGTCCTTCAGTTTTGTTCTATCGGTTGCACTTTAACTATTTTTTCGGTCTGCATTGTATCTTGCATGTTGGGTTCCTCTTTATCTTTCTGTCATTTCATTTTCAGTTTACACACTAAGTTGTGTTGTCGGTCTTCTTTGTACTTAGTCATCTTCGGTGATCTCTTGTATCTGATCTTCGGTTTGCTCTTGTCCTGTCTTTCGATGTATTCTTACTGAAAGTATTGTTTGCATACTAATGGAAAATTAATGTCATCACTTGTATTCCTTCATTCTATCAAATATTGGTCCCAATACTTGTAGATGATCCTTTTGAAGCATTGACTTGGCTAGTATGTCGTCAACATAGTCTTCCATTGTCTTGTGGATGAGATCATGAAAGATGGTTATCATGGCCCTTTGATATGTTGCTCTAACATTTTTTAGACCAAACGACATGACGTTCCAACAATAAGTGCCCCAAGGACATGTGAAAGTCATTTTATGTTGGTCCTCTGACGTGATCCTTATCTGATTATACCCTGAAAAGCCATCCATGAGTGATAGCATTTAATGTCTAGTAGTTAGATCTACTATTATATCGATGTTAGGAAAAGGAAATTCTTCCTTGGGACAAGCTTTGTTAAGATCTCTAAAGTCTGTGCAAATTTGAATCTGACCACTATGCTTTGTAACTGGTACTAGGTTAGATATCCAGTCTGCGTATGGGATCGGTCTTATGAACTTAGCATCTAGGAGCTTTTTCAATTCTGCCTTTACTAGTAATGCAACATGAGGATGCATCTTTCTCAGCTTCTACTTGACAGATTTTGCAATGGGTAGCAATGAGAGATGATGCAACACAAGCTCTGGATCTAATCCTAGCATATCTAAGTAGGACCATGCAAAATTTATCATCCTTTCCTTGAAGAAATTGATGAACTGTTCTCTCTCCTCCGGGGTGAGTGATTTTGCCAATTAGATGTTCTTTGGGTTCTTGTCATCTCTCAAGCTGACTTCTTTTCTTTCTTCCACTAACAATGTCAACTTTTCCTTTGTTAAGGGGAGGAGTTCCTTCTTTCCATCTTCTAGTGCCTCAGTGATATATTCACTAGAAGATACGTCTTATTTTGTATTTTTATCATTTTTTGTGTCAGTAAGCGCCTTTTGGTTTTCACTTACGATTCTTTTTTATTTTTCAATTTGTTTTGATGACTGGAAAGAGGGGCTTCCTCCCCAAAGTATGTTGATCTGTCAAGGTCAATGGAGAAACTTTCTTTATGGTCTCCTGATGGAATTCCCTCTCTAATTCCCATGAAATCTATGATAGCCTCATCATTCTCAAAGACATCCATATCAGGCGGTCCTTGTTGATCCCACTCTATTAGTTCTGGGTGTACAATACATAGTCCCTCGTGTTGGGTTGACTCTGTTTGGTTGAAGGGGACTACGGAGATGGTTCTGACAAACCTATACTGTGATGTGGACCCACCACCTAAGGAATTGTTATCGACATGTTTATCAATGCAGGGTTGGTCGTCAATGGATAGTTGGTCAAATAGGTCATCAAGATGTATGGTGGTGGCTGAACGAGGGGAATAGTCTAGGATCAAAGGTTTGAAGTCATGAAGGGATATCCACTCATACTCGTGGGAGTCAGTTTTGCTAGAACGCTCATTGGATGTCTCATTTCCTTCATTATCATCAATTTATTGGTTGAGGTTTATTCGGGATTGAGAGGTCCCCACTTTGGCGGGCAACAACTGTTGAAGTATGTTTCTGATTAAGACGTATTCCAGATTTTTCCCTCGATGTAACTCTTCTACTTGTTCTTGATCAATGGGTATGTCACGGATGATAGGGCTGGTTCTTTGTTGCCCATAGCTTAACCCTCTCTTGTTTCTCTGGGTTGGTGGGAGAGACAATTCCATTAAGCCTTGTTGTCTTTCCCCTAGACTAGTTGTACCATCATACCCAAATCTTTGCAGCATTGTATAACCATTTCCATAGTTTGATATGGGTAGGGGTTGTTGAAGTATTTCTTGTGGATCTTGGTACAACCATGTATTGATATCTTGATCGAATGGGTTTTCTTCTACAATGTCTCCCCATCTGACAAAGGTTGTGGGTGGACACCTGAATAGAACAGGCTCTGGGGTTTCTATTATAACAACTGGTTGCGACATGCCATATGTTCTTGGGTTCTGAGGCATGTTTGTGATAGTGAAAGCTTCCTCATAGCTGTATTCACCACAACCCTTGTTAGTAATGGATATTTTTCCTACTTTTATTGTGACTTCTTTGGGAATTTAATTTGATGCAGACAGGATACTTGCCTCTTGGTTCGAGGGAACCTAGTTGTCAGTATTGGTTTTAACCGCATTACAGTATTGGAAAGGATTTGGATCTCCCTCAATGATGATTTCTTCCCCTTAGTGTTGGAAATTGATGTGCTGGTGATATGTTGAAGGTACAACTTGCATCTCATGTATCCATGGTCTCCCTAGTAACATGTTGTATCCCAACTCAAAATCTAGTACCTGGAAGGGAGTGTTCTTAACAACTGGACCAATCCAGACAGGTAGAATGATAATACCTTTAGAGGATCTTTCCTCTTCATTGTAAGCTCTGATATTGATCCTCCTTGTGACATCAATAATGGACTCTGAGTAGCCTAGTTGCTTGATTAGCTTTAAAGTACAAATGTTTAATCCAACCCCACCATCAACAAGGACTCTACAAATTGCGCTTTTGTGGACTTGGACAAGGATATGCAAGGGATCATTATGCAAGGGTTTGTGTGGTGGCACGTCACAGTCTGTGAATGTTGCATGTTTGTTTGTTGCAATACGATTAACCATCATTTGGAAGCTTTTAGGAGTTATATCCCTTGGGATAGCTGCATTCTGAAGGACTTGTTCAAGTGCTTGTTTATGTTACAGAGATATGCGCAAGAGGTCAAACATGGAGATTTGGGTAGGCATGTGCTTTAGCTGATCCACTAGGCTTGTTTATGGATCTGAGTTTGTTTGAGGGTTGGATGGTGTAGCAGATGATGAAGATGCTCCTTGCAAGACATCTTTGGTATGATGGGTGGTTACGACACATTTGTTACCGTGGTCTCTGATAGTGATCGTAGCCACATGGATATCCAAAGGATTTAGGCAATTGATAATGTTATCACTATTGGCATAAGTGTATTTGACCTGTTTGGACTGTCCACCAGACACAGAGGCTTTCCTTTTATTGTGATCATGAAATATGTCATTGAATATCATATGATCAGTTGTTCCTTTGGTTTGGGTATTTGTTACATCGATGACCCCTGTGTCAATCAGATCTTGGATAGCGTGTTTCAATTGGTAATAGTTGGGTGTTTTGTGTCCCTTCACCCGATGAAACTTGCATAAATCATTGTCATTGTACCACCTTGATTTGATTGCACCATGTTCATATTCCTTGATTTCCAGGAGAGTGATATTGTTTGATTGTATCAACTTTCCTAAAGCTGATTCTATCGACTCTCCTAATGGTGTGAAGTCTCATTGTTGGAATTGAAACTATGGTTTGTGTTGAGTCTATTGTTGAATGTTTGACACAGTGGCCACTTGGACATGGGGGTTGAGTTTGAGTGTATGCTTATGGATCAGGCACCGTAGGTTGTTGGTTGGCCACAGGTGCACCTTGCAGTGACACTTTGGGTTGTGCATAGTTGACTATTTTCACATCAATGACACCATTGTTGGTGACATTTTTATTTTTATTCCACCACTTATCTTTGTCTGTTGCAGTCTTGTTTGTATTTATTTGAGTAGGATCTGCAAGGACTCCTCATTTGACCAGGTTATGCTCACAACGAACTCCTCGTTTGATAAGTTGTGTAAAGTTTGGGGCTAACTGCAATTGTGTTGTAAAATACATGTCTGGCATCATATTGTCAACAAACATGACTATTAGGTATTTCTTGAGTACATCCTACATTATCCTGCTTGTAGTATTCCTCCATCTTTGTAGGAATTTTACAAAAGAATCTCCATCCTTTAGTTTGATATCGCAAAGGTCCTTGATTCTGACCTTGCGCTCGATGTTATGATGGAAGTGAGCAATGAAATTTTTGGCTAATTCACCCCAAGACAAAATGCCATAAGGTAAGTGCAAGAACCATTCCATTGTTGGTCCAGCTAAGCTTTGTGGGAATAGTCACATTAAGTATGTCTCATCATGTGCGACTTCAACACAACTAGCAAAGAACTCTCAGATATGCTCAATAAGGTTGGTATTGCCCCTATATTTGTCAAATTATGGTACCGAGAAGTGACTTGGGAATGGAGACATGTGAAGAGAGTGATCAAAGGGATACAAGTACAAATCCTCTATGATATAGGATTTAGTTTTCCCTTGATTTTGCATATCCATCATTTGTGTTTGAAGGTTTTGCACTTGTTGGACCAACATGTCTATTTGAGACTAAGGATGATTTGTGACATGGTACCTCTGTGTTGTAGTAGGTATGAGGTTGCGCCTCGACACCCCTTGAGTAGGAACATAGGACCTCATCCTTGGGACTTGATATTGACTTCCCAACACATGATTCCAAAATGGGGGCACGTGAGTGGCCCAAGGTTGGTTCTGTTGGGTTTGATGTTAGGGTTGGAGACACTATTGTTGTTGCTTCTAGGGTTGAGGTTGTTGCAGCTGAAGCTAGGGTTGCTGCTACTAGGGTTGAGGTTGTTGCAGCTGAAGCTGGGGTTGCTGTTGCTGGATTTGGGTGAGCAAAGACGTAATCTTGGGTGGGCATTGATTGAAAGTCAGACCTGCAGAGATGGATCCCTGTGGGAATGATGTCTTGACCCCAAGGCTAGTAGGGATTGACTGTGGTAGCAGCATGGTGGAAAAAAGGTTACTGCTTTTTGGTGGGATGGAAGGCATAGCATGAGAGCTTGATTGGCCAGGACATAAGACCGAAGGTGGAGGCATACTAGTGACCATGGGTACACTCAATTGGGAGCCTATCATGCTCTATGTGGAAGATGTGCTTGCTTGGTTTGATTGGGTATCATTTGTGCCAATGTTGGTGTTGTCAAGGATGGGAAGATTTGAGAAACCACAAGTAGTGTTTGAGAGGGATGAGTAGTGGTTTGACCTACGAGAGGGTTTTCGGGCCATATTGTGGACAAATTGAATTCAGCGGGGAGTTTGACTCCTTTTTTAATCAATATGGCTAAGAAACGTCCAAGGTTCCTCTCTATAACAACATAAACTACTTGTGTGGAATGGGCATCTTGCTCTATATCTTCTAGCTCCTCTTCTGTGATATTTTGGAATATGGCTAACCCACAGGGATTCTCAAAAAGAGCAGGACTGGTATTATTAAAACGATTGTCCTCTCGCTCTATTTCCCAAGTGGGGAATCTATTGATGTATGATTCCTCAGGTTGAGTTCTAGCCATCGACCTTGTGTAAGGCCCTCCATGAGGTGTTTGAGACATAGTGTGGTCCATATTTTTGATGACATGTAACTGATTGAATGTTTGATAATGTTAAGTTGAAGATAATGTAAGGCATTAAATCAGTTAATGGTTTGTATTGTCATTGATGTCAACTTGATATCATCTATACGGTCATGTACATAATGCCAAAGACTTCAAAGGATCAATGGAACAGAGATTATGCTTTCAGTAATGCATAAAAGTCAAGTATTCACTAAGTGACAGACAACACCGATGGAGTGCACACCATCGGTAAAGGCAAAGAAAAAGTCACAGTGATGCCCGACAAGCAGAAGACAGTGTTGCCCGATGAAGCAAAATCATAGTGTTGCCCAATGAGTAAAATCAAAGGATGCTCAATGAATGGAGATCCTGAAGCTAACTGGAGTCACATCGACAGAACTGGCAGTTGTCACTGACGACTAACTACAGAATTGACCGACAGAACAAAGAGTTCAGAAAATGATAAAATTTCTAGCTGGCAGAGCTTAAGGATAGACTTAACTGGTTGTTTTATTTGTTTTATTCAACCAGAGTTAAGTAATTGATTTAAAGAAGATTTGTATAGTTGGCAAGAAGATAACTACGAGATAAATCAGGAGTTAAAGCCATAAATCAGATTGGCTGGATTTTTTTTCACGCCAAGAATCAAGAATTAAGGAATATCATGTCTATATAAGAGACAAGCATAATTCATTTCCATAAGCAATCACATACACGGGAAGGGGAGTGAATAGAAGGAGGATGCTGAAGAGAAACTGGTGAAGGATAACTTCATACAGTCCTGATCAATCAAGTTGAAGGAGAGCTAAAGAATTCTGCAGACATCGACGAACAGTGAAGCACAACATCATAGAGCAGAAAGTGTGGAGTAAAAAGAATTAAATTGATACATTGATCAGAGAGGTATTGTACTTAAATAGATCTAAAAGTCTGCAATTCAAGTTGCATTAGAAATAGGTCATAGTGTTTTAGTTTAACCATTGAAGCATCAAGTCTCTTAACAAAGCAGGACTTAACCTTCTACATTTGAGGTATATCCTAACAGATTGCCAAAATTTTTATCATGAAGATAGCATTGAGTGCCTGATAGCGACACACAGTCTAAGAAGGAGGCTGATGCAGTTAGGTAGCACCAGAAATGCTAGATACCTATTGTTCCCATAGAGGTTGATCAATATTGGTAGCATAAACATGCCAGATATCAAGTGATAGAATCGTATTAAAATCCTCTAAAAAGGTCACACCTAACAGTGTGTTTGTAACCTTTAGCAGGGTTGGCTCCTAACAGGGCTCACTTCAGAAGAGTGAAAATTTAGGGTACTGGTCCCAGTGGTTTTTTCCTTAATAGGGTTTTCATGTTAAAATCCATGTGTTGTGTGTATGGTTTATTACTTTATTATTTTACATTTCACATATGCATTTCTGGATTGATTGGCATACTCTGCATATTTACTGAGTATCGGTAAATAGTTTTACTGCTTATCGGTTATCAAGGAGAATAAGGACAGACAAGGTAAACTGACAGACAGTTAATTATTATAAGTATTTCATGGCATGCATCTTGTAGGGACTTAATAATCTGAGGTGTATTGATTGGTGGTTAAATTTTAAAGGATAAATTTTTGAGGCCACTGATTCACCCCCCCTCTCAGTTATTACTAACAATTGGTATCAGAGCTTGCATGCTTAGAAGGAAGGTCTCAAGACCTAAGTAAAGATCACAAGATGAAAAGATGAGATGTGCCCAAGTTGAACAAAGACAACTTTTCTTCATGGCAAAGCAGGATAAGACTCCACTTATCAGATATTGGTAATGATGTTACTCAATACTTAGATACTGAATATGTGTTGCCTACAAGACCAGTGATAGTAGATCAATTGAGAGAGAAGCATGAGCATAACTGCATGGTTATAAAGCTTTCTTCCTCACTCTTTGATGCTGAATTTGAAGATGTCAAGGACTGCAAAACTCCAAAGAAAATGTGGCACAAACTAAAGTTTATACATGGAGGTGATACAAATGTTCTGAGAGACAAGGCAGAAAGCCTCAGAGGAAAGTTTGATGATCTTAGAATGAAAGAAGGGGAAAACATCACACAGTACATCACAAGCTAAAAGAAGTAGTCAATGCTATACGAGGTGTTGGAGGCACACTTGAAGAGGAAATAGTGGTAAGTAAAATCTTAAGAACCTTATTGCCTGTATATGCTATTAGAGTTTCTACTATTCAAGAAATGAGAGCAGTAGCAAAAAATACAGTTACTCTTGATTGTTTAATTGGTAGACTGATTTCATTTGATATGAATAACTTTGACAATAGTGTCTTACCAAGTTTAGAGTCTGCATTTAAGTCTTCTATGAAAATAAGCAAATCCAATCATAGATGCTCATCTAGAAGGGACAATGAAAGTGAAAGTGAAGAAGAAG
>MU223960.1:10434-49139 GCA_018584345.1 Thuja plicata | reverse complement strand
AGAAGAAAATAATTGTTTGACATGAATGTCAGATATTTGTAAAATATTTGTTTGGCATTGTTGTCAAAGGGAGAGAATGTATCCATATTATCACAAGAAATTATTCATCATCAGATTACTCCAAACAAAGAGAGATCATATACATAGGGAGAGAATTTGTATGAAGGAATCATATACAAAGGGAGAGTTGCTGACAAAAGACAGAGACATCAAAGAAGAAGAATAGTCAAAAGAGAGATATTGACACAATGGAAGGACACAACACATTAGTACAAGAAACACAAAAAGCTGCAAGAATCAAATCTAATCTAACATAGAGCTTACCAGTGGTCAGACATTTTTATCGGTTATCAAAATAAACTGTTTGGTAATTTGATGAATCTCAACAATTGTATTTCATATTGTATTAGAAATAGTATAGTGTGATAATATAGTATGTTTCCATCAATGCCAAAGGGAGAGATTGATGACATGTAACTTATTGAATGTTTGATAATGTTAAGTTGAAGATAATGCAAGGCATTAAATCAGTTAATGGTTTGTATTGTCATTGATGTCAACTTGATATCATCTGTATGGTCATGTACATAATGCTAAAGACTTCAGAGAATCAATGGAACAGAGATTATGCTTTTAGCAATGCATAAAAGTTAAGTATTCACTAAGTGAAAGACAACACCAACGGAGTACACACCATCGGTAAAGGCAAAGAAAAAGTCATAGTGATGCCTGACGAGCAGGAGATAGTGTTGCCCGACGAAGCAAAATCATAGTGTTGCCCAACTAGAAAAATCCAAGGATGTCTGACGAACGGAGATCCCAAAGCTAACTGGAGTCACACCAACAAAACTGACAGTTTTCACCGATGATTAATTGCAGAATTGACTGACATAACAAAGAGTTCAGAAAATGACAAAATATCTAGCTGGTAGAGCTTAAGGATAGACTTAACTAGTTGTTTTATTTATTTTATTCGACCAGAGTTAAGCAATTGATTTAAAGAAGATTTGTACAGTTGGAAAGAAGATAACTACGAGATAAATTAGGAGTTAAAGCCGTAAATCAGATTGGCTGGATTGTTGTTCACGCCAAGAATCAAGAATCAAGAATTAAGGAATATCATGTCTATATAAGAGACAAGCGTAATTCATTTCTGTAAGCAATCACATACACGGGAAGGGGAGTGAATAGAAGGAGGATGCTGAAGAGAAACTGGTGAAGGATAACTTCATACAGTCCTGATCAATCAAGCTGAAGGAGAGCTAAAGAATTCTGCAGACACCGACAAACAGTGAAGCACAACATCACAAAGAAGAAAGTGTGGAGCACAAAGAATTGAATTGATACATTGATCAGAGAGGTATTGTACTTAAATAGATCTGAAAATCTGCAATTCATGTTGCATTAGAAACAGGTCATAGTGTTTCAGTTTAACCATTGAAGCATCAAGTCTCTTAACAGAGCAGAAGTTAACCATCTTCTACATTTGAGGTATATCCTAACAGATTGCCAAAATGTTTATCATGAAGATAGCATTGAGTGCCCGATAGTGACACACAGTCTAATAAGGAGGTTGATGCAGTTAGGTAGCACCAGATATGCCAGATACCTATTGTGCCCATAGAGGTTGATCAATATTGGTAGCATATACATGCCATATATCAAGTGATAGACTCGTATTAAAATCCTCTAACAAGGTCACACCTAATAGTGTATTTGTAACCTTTAACAGGGTTGGCTCCTAACAGGGCTCACTTCAAAAGAGTGAAAATTTGGGGTACTGGTCCTAGTGGTTTTTCCCTTAACAGGGTTTCCACATTAAAATCCATGTGTTATGTGTGTATGGTTTATTACTTTATTGTTTTACATTTCACATATGCATTTCTGGATTGATTGGTATACTCTGCATATTTACTGAGTATCAATAAATAGTTTTACTACTTATCGGTTATTAAGGAGAATAAGGACAGACAAGGTAAACTGACAGACAGTTAATTATTATAAGTATTTCATGGCATGCATCTTGTAGGGACTTAAAAATTTGAGGTGTATTGATTGGTGGTTAAAGTTTAAAGGATAAATTTTTGAGGCCATTGATTCACCCCCCCGTCTCAGTTATTACTAATAATTTTATGAATAAAACAAGTGATATAAAGAAAATAGAAAAGGATAACATTTCTAGGAAAGTTTGAGTTATGTTTGGACAAGGGTAATTCTAAGAAGAGATGTTGATTTATCTTGATCTCAAAGTTTTTATGATGTAAGAATAAGATTTGTCGACCTTTGCCTGGGACAAAGTCATTGATAGAGATGATGATGTTGAGATAATGGGATCAAGATATTTCAAGTCTGAACTTTCAAACTAACAATGTTTGGACAATAATCATACTTCCAAAGATGTGATGATCTTTAATGTTTATAGGTTCATACAATGTTCTTCACATTTTTCTGGGGTAGACACTGGTCTTTGACACAAAATGAAGAGAATTTTCAAGGCTTTAGGTTAGAACAGGCGAAAAATGTCTCTGGTCAACTACGACAAAAATCCAACGATTGCGGCAAAGTGAATGGTCAATTGCGGTAGTTTATCACTGATTGTGATAATAAATAGGTTGATTGCGGTAATAAACAAGTTAACTATGGAAAAATTCCATCAATTGTGGCAAAATGTGGGCAATTGCGGTAAAGGGAAAGCAGTCTCAAAAAGACTCAAAGATAGGTCTCATTGTCTGACAATTTTGATTTTCCAGAACAAGGCTTCTAATTTTGAAAGGCAGTTTGATGTTGACAACCCTAGACTTTAACACATTTGACTCATTTTGACAGTTTGGATGTTTGTTTTGCATTTTGAAAATTGATCAAAGAACAAGCACAATAGACAACGCATTTTGAAGAATGAAGACTGACAATGTGTATGCTCTACAACTATTTCAAGTTGCAATGTTATCACAAGGTCTTAACAATGAACAATCAAATTAATCTAGGTTAATGGCTGCAAAATACAATATTATAGGCCCAATGCTTGAATGTCTATTAGCTCACACAACAACTGTCACACTACTAGGACACGAAGGTCCACAATGTAAGTGCCCGTGTTTTTATCATTGCTAGGTATTGTTTACATGGAGTCAAGATATCTTTCACTACACAAATAACTTGGAACACATATGTTGGGAATCTTGGTGGGAAATTTTGCAACCCCTTGCACTATAATAAGGTATCCGTTCGAAGGTAGATCAGGTTGACCTCTAATTAGCAAGGTTGTAGTAAGGGTTCGTGGCGTCTATCCAATCGGTTTGTACATGTGTGCCTCACTTAAGAGCCTAGTTGACCATGTTGGCTCCTTATGGATATTCACCTGATCTAGACTATCATCAACACACCTCGCACGAGCTTGGCTAGATAAGATGGAACTTTGGTTCATGTCTTGTTTATATACCAATCAGAAGGATTACCAGTTTAAGGTTGTTCTCCGAAGAAGAAGTGCATTCCCCAGACATGCATTTCTAAAAAGTACAAAGTGTCTAATCTAACAGATTGTGCAAGTGCACCCAAAACTCAAGACACAAGGTAAATCATTTAAGCTTCAAAATTTTGAAATGTGAACTAAGCTACACCACCATATAAGCACAAGTGTTCAGTTTTAAGCCCAAAAGTAGGTGTTGATTGCTTGTTCAATTTTAATGCACCAAATCGAGAGATTCTTTGCCTTTGTTAAATTTTAGTCTCCACATCAATTTTAAGCACCAAATTCCAAAATGTGAGATGTGTGACAAACACTGTTCGTTTTAAGCACCAAAATACGAGTGAATGAATTTTATGTTGTATTGTTAGCTTGTCTTCTTGATTCAAACATGTCAAAGAAAGTGTTTAGTATCTCAAGAAATGAAATCTTTTCAATCCAAAACAATAGAATATTTGAAAACTCTGGGATTATTGAGATTTCTAAAATTAATGGTGACTTTATACTTACTGGCAAATCTGTTGATTGAATCAAAGTACCTTGTGTATGCTTTGCTTTGATCCTCAGCTGCGATTACGAGAATAGCCCTTTGTTGCGATCGATAGTGGGTGGTTCTCCTTATTGCAGTTCTTAATGATCTAGCACTTGGTATGCGTCTGATTACCTTCTTGGCCATTAGTCATTTGGTCAATCCCACCAAGAAATCAAGAAAGAACACACCAAAAGAAAACTTTTTCAAAGATTTTTCTTTTTTTGAAACTATTTCTCAGAAAAAATAAAATAACAAAGAATAAAGTCCCTATATAATTTCAAGACCTTTCCAAAAATGTAACTTTTTTGAAAAGAAATGTTGATTTGTGTCCAAAATTAATTTTTTTATGAAATATCATAAAATATTATAAAAAATTGTAAATAATTTAGAAAAATTTGAATTTTAGACTGTAGCTTTCTTACGTCAAATAATACCTACAAAAAAAAATTTAGATCATAATTCCTTAATTTGTGCCCTAGGGACCCATTTAATCACAAAAGTCAAGTTTGAAAAGATCTGCTATTTTGTAAAATAATTTTGCAGAAATTAAAATCACAGAGAATAAACCCCCTCTATAATTTCAATACCTTTCCAAAAATGTAATTTTCTTGAAAATAAACTCTGATTTGTGCCCAGAAATGATTTTTTATGAAATATCATAGAAAATTAAAAAAAAAAACTCAGAAAAATCTGAATTTTTGTTTGGGGCCTCCTTAGATCAGTGTCAACCTGCGAAAAACATTTCATAAAAATATTCCCAAATTTTACGTGACCTGTAAGTTCACGTCGGGTTCACCAAAATGTACGCCTGTTCAGATTCGTGGTTCCCAAGCTTTCCAAAGGTTAAGGTTAGTAGCACCAGTTTGCAATGGTAGAAATCAAATACACAAAACTACTAATAATGAATACTTAAATGTAAACAGTAAAATATACAAGCAAAGAAAGGAAAAAAAATGAATGCAAACCCCAAAGTTCTTGAAGCTTCTATTGTCTCTCTCTACTCCTTTTGAAACACTATTTTTGATGCTCAGTATTGGTGTGGGTAGCATCTATGACTTGAGAAGTGTTGGGAATTTGATAATTGAAATGTGTGTGTGATCGCAAGATGACTTGAATGCTAGAACCAAACTGACAGAGTTATGACACACAAGAGCTTGAAATCTTAGATCCTTCAAATGGGTATGAAGGGTTTATTATATAAGAATTGAGGATGGTATGGATGGTTGAGATCAATCCCTGAGATAGGGAGATGAACGGTTGAGATCAAAAGGGAACTGGAGAAGCCATCAGTAAACTCCACCTCTTTAATTGGTAAAGAGGAGATAGAGTTTGGTTGACTGAAGAGCTAATTGTGAGTTACCTTTTAGAACTAAAGAGGTGGGTGGAGTTACCCATGTGAACTGGAGAGATGGGTGGTGTAACCCATGTGAACTAGAGAAATGGGTAGAGTAACCCATGTGATCTGATTAAAGATTATCTCTTTGAAAATAAAGAAATATTTAATTCATTTATGTAATTAAAGTTTTCAACACGTGAGATAATTGAATTCTTTTTGATTTAGAATTGCTTTATTTAATAAAATAAAATTAATTAAATTAGAAGAATTTAATTAGTAAGTTTAAATATTTCAATTTAAACTATAGCAAATTGAATTTAATTAATTAATTAATTAATGGTAATTAATAAATTAAGGTTAATTAATTAAATAAAATTAATTTTGGGAATTTGATTAGACGATTTGGAAAATGAATTTAGAGGAAAATATATGATTAATTAACGATTAAAAAACCATTATTTAATAGATGAAAATTAGTGTTTCTAATGTAAAGTCGCAAGCATGTCCATTTTAGGGTGTCTACAGTAAGTTATACAAAGCTTTATATGGACTGAAACGAGCACTAAGAGCATGGTATGAAAGATTGCATTCTTATCTAATAAGTATTGGATTTATTAGAAAAAGTGACAACAACAATTTGTATTTAAAAGGAGGATACAATGATAAGACACTTATTGTTCTGATTAAGTAAAAATAGTTTTGACAAGGACCTGAAACCTTTACAAGAGTTTTAAAAATATTCAATAAAGTTCAGCAAAATCTGTGCCAAAGCACCTAAAAAGGAAAGAACGACAACATCCAAGCTAACAACCTAACCAAAAAGTCCCACAGATACACAATAAAGACATGGACAGCAAAAATAAAAATGATAGAAATCAGTAAAAGATAGCTCATGCCCTCCACCATTTCCTGGGCCTGAATGACCATAATCTGCATCTGGTTTATCGATTTCTCAAGGTCTTCAGTTTCTTTGTCCACCTTTGGGCTCATCTTCTTTGTGCTTTCCCTTGTGCGAGTTCTCGGTCCCGTGATCTCCTCCTCTTTGCACTCCTTTTCCCCTTTTTCCTGATCTAACTTGTCCAAAAGGATCTGTGCATGTCTTGTATAGGCCTTTAGGCTCTCACTAAGCATTGTTCCCCAATTTTCTTGACCGTTTCCTCTAGTTTCTCCACCTGTCTATTCAGTTTGTTTATTTGCCTTGCGCTGTCCTCTTCCTCAGTCCTGTCAATATATCCTTCAACTTTTTCTCCATTGTGCCCACCTTTTACACAAATTCCACCCGGGCTTCCGAATTCCCCACAACCTTTTTCAATAAGACACTTATTGTTAAAATATTTGTTGATGATATTATATTTGCGAGTAATGATAACTTATGCACTTCATTTGCTGATGAAATGAAGAAAAAATTTGAAATGTCAATGTTTGGCGAGATCATTTTTTTCTAGGATTAAATTTTTTACAACAACCTACAAGTATCTACATTACTCAATCAAAATACATCAAGGAAGTACTAAAGACATTCAAAATTGAAGAATAAAAACCAGTCGGAACACCTATGGTGACAGGATGCAACTGACAAAAGAAGACAAGACACCTAAGGTAAATTAGACTTTGTACAGATCTATGATTGGTAAATTGATGTATGTTGTACACAAAAGACCTAACATAGCACATGCAGTTGAAATAGTTGCAAGATTTTATGCTAATCCCAGAGAATCACATATGACTGTTGTGAAAATAATTTTTAAATATTTGAAGAATACTGAGGATTATAGACTATGGTATAAAAGAGAAGGAAAGTTTGAATTGAAAGTTTATACTCATGATGATTGGGCTGAGAATATAAATGATAGAAAGATCACTACTAGCGGAGCATTCTTTATTGGAGAAAGAATAGTTACTTGGATAAGCAAGAAGAAAGGATGCATATCTCAGTCAACTGCAGAAGCAAAGTATGTTGATGATGCTGCAAATTGTTCTAACATAGCATGGATAAAACAACTATTGAAAGGAATGAATGAAGAGATCGATGATCCTGTGATGATTTATTGTGACAATACAAGTGCTATATATATTTCAAAGAATCATGTGATGCATGCAAAGACAAAGCGCGCGTGCGCGCACACACACACACATATAATATCACTATTTGAGGGAACAAGTACAAGACAAACAAGTAATACTGGAATATGTACAATCAAATGAACAACTTGCAGACATATTCACAAAACCCTTACCGAAGGATACATTTGAGTACTTGAGAGGTAGACTTGGGGTTCATCCCTTGTTTATTGATAACTGAGGTGATTAGGAGGTTGCATCAACCTACATGAAATTAGAATATAAGACATGTTGCTGCAAATTTGAACTAGACCGAAACAGACATATCATTACACTTAAAGGTACCTACTACACCGAATCACAAATATATTTTATTTGGCTACTGAAGAGCTATATTTATTTTTGGCATTGTTGTCAAAGAGAGAGAGTTTCATGAAATATAAAAGGAGAGAGTTGAAATATCTATCCACTAAAGGGAGAAAAGAGAAAGGGAGAGACATATCTAATCTATAGAGAGATTCAACTCATCATGCAGTGAACAATATTTTTTTTTTTATACTGACACAGTTTATATTCAAGCTAGCGAGAGCTACTGAATTGTTGTAGTTGTAGAACAGATATTTGGTATTTGTTGTATGGCATTATTATATTGAATGTTTCATATTGTGTTGCCATCAATGCCAAAGGGAGAGATTGATGAGCTACACCTGATTATATATTTGAAGTCATTTGTTGTTATTCAACCAAGTTGCAGAAGTGGTGATAAACATTATCAGTTAATGTATTGTCATTGATGTCAACTTATTTGAGTACTATTATGGTGGAAAACATTTGTTATGTATTAAATATTTGGAACAAACAATGTTTATGTGGTCGGTAAATGAAGATTTTTGTATACACTGAGAGACAGTATAAACTGAGTAAAATATAGTGTATACCGAGCACAGTGTTAACCGAGCAAGGGATTGCCGACACAACTATTGACCAAGCAATTAATTCAAACTGAGGTCGACTAGATGTTGAGCTGGCAATTAACGATTTTGAGGTAAAAGATAAAAAAAATTATTTGATCAAATGGATATTAAAATTCACTGAAGATCAGACGACAAAGATTGAAACGTGTTTTTAACACAACTGTCAAGGAAGGTTTAAATTGTTAAATCAACGATGGAGATTAAGCGACAAAATTTGAAGGATGAAAATTAAATGATACCTGATGTCAATATAAGAGACAAGAGATTCATTTCTGAATCATGTTGATATATGTTGAAGCACACATGCAAATTTTACGCATGATTGATCAAATTGGTTAAAGACAAAAATGAGTGTTTTCTGCAAACATCACCGAGCAAACAGAGGAAAGAGCATTACCGAGAAGAACAAAGTATGAGATGAAATGAAGTGAAAAAATTGATTAAAGGGATTATGTACTTAGAATAGATCTGAATATATGCAAGTCAGAGTTGTATTTAAATAAGATCATTACTGTAATAGTTTAACCATTGTTACAGATAAATCTCTTAACCGAGTACGACAGTGAGTCCTTATTATGACATTTAGAGAATGTTGATTATTTTCTTGTTGACCCCATAGTGAATTCATGGTCCAAAGAGAACTATTAGTTTTAAATCCTCTAACCAGTTCACATTTAACAGTGTGCATTGTAACCTTTAACAGGGTTGGCTCTTCACCGAGCTCACTTTAGAAGAGTGAAAATATTTTGGGTTACCGGTCACAGGTGGTTTTTCCCTTGGTAGGGTTTCCACGTTAAAAATCTGTGTCAATGTGCATAACTGCTATGGATTGCTATTTTACTTTACACTTTATTTTATTGACCTAGATCAGTAATTACAGTATTAATTTACTGACATTCGGTAAACACTATTGATGAAAGTTTAAGATTACAGAATACATTTTGACCTAGTTGAATTATATGATTGGATTTGTTTTGTTATACATTTGGAGGAATTTGGGACTGTAGGATAATTTGTGAGGGCACTGGGATAAAGAATATAAAAATACTCCTATTTTTAAAGTATTCAATTAATAATCACTCAATAAATGTAAAATCTTATAAGCAAATAAGAGTAACTTATAAAATATAAAAAATACTATTTTGGGAAACTAAAAATATTAATGTATGTTATTTATTGTTGTTTAAATATCCAAATATAAACAAATAAGATAACCATAATTTTAAATTCAAAGAATTAAAAATGTGTATACATTATACTTCACAAAAATCAATGCACATATTTCAGTATTGAAGAGTGTTGATCAATTCACTTCTTTGAAAAAAAAATACATGTGAGAACTCCAAAATAAATATAATAAGCAATCAAAAAATGTAACAACATCCAATTTATATTCAAATGTAAAAAGGTCCATGAAATTTTATTGGTACATTTAATTGCTTAATTAAACATCAATTCTTTATATATAATTTCCCTCGTATCTTAAAATAAATAAAAACAAAAAGTCACCTTTTGTTGAGGCAAGACACAAATACAAAATATTATAAATATTACCTACCCATTCATGATATGAAGTCTTAAATTAAGTTGAATTAACTTCTAATACTTTTAGTTTAATTGATTATAATTATAATTGAATAGGCTGATAGCTACATGTAAGCTAATGGCCCCCACTAATGTTTGTTTCTACTGCAAAATTTTAATTGGGCAAACTTCTAAAATTTTTAGCAAGTGATAATTTAATTACAATAAAGAAAAATTTATAACAATTATGAACCCCACAGAACCTTTAGTTTAAAACTGTAAGAAAATACAAAAAATGGAAAGAGGTTTAAGGAAAGAATCCAAGAGAGTAAAGCAAGAAGGAAGAGTTTTACCATAAACCAATGAATGAAAGTTGATTCAAGAAATATCACCAAAATCAAAAAGAAGCTCCAAGATCAACACAAGAGACAATGTTTTTGAAAGGGGAAAACTAAGAAAAACCCCTCGTGCATATAATATGAATGAGGCAAGAAGCCTAGAGAGAGAGAGAGAGAGAGAGAGCTCATTACAACATTGTGAAAGCAAGAATGAGAATGAGAGAATAAGTGAAAAGAAAGCCTTGTGAGAACCATGTGAGAACCACAAAGAAGCATGTGAGAGACATCTCTTAAGTAGATATGAGTGAAGGAGTTTGCATGTAACTCCTATGTCCTATGAGTGCCACATTCACATTAAGTGTGTGCCAAGTGTGAGAGTCCTCTTAAGGAGGAATAATCTAGTTTCCTTACTAAAGGAAATACAAAATGTGACATGTCCTCCCACTTGGACTAGAGGACAAAATATATTATAGGATACCTTGGTTTATCCTTTAATTACATAGTTCACCAAGGAAAGATTAATTTCTAACACCCCACTTTAATCTTTACTTGGGGAGGTTAGATTAATAGATATCACACCCAAATGTTTACAATAATTTTGAAATGTCTCTTTAGAAAGAGTCTTTGTGAAGATGTCAGTAGCTATATCATTTCTCTTGCAATGGGTAAGGGACTCTTGCATTTCTTCAAATTGTTTGTGTCGGATGTCATTCTTTGCTAATGAAGGAGCACTTTGACAATACAAAGGTGGAGGTGCTTGTAGAGGAGAGCCCAAATCTTGAATTTTATTCCTTAGAGATTCATTAGATACATGTGTACATTTTGTACTTTCTAAAGAAATAGCACCTGAGCCTGCAATAAGGGAATAACCACTAGTAGATTTCCCATCATTGGGATCTCCTAGTTCTGAATCACTAAAAGCTTTAAGAGAAAAATTAGATTGTGAATCATCAAAGGAATCAGTCATGGAAATAATGCAATCATCAGTTGCATAAAGAAAATTTGTAATGGAATCATCATTAAGAGGAGTGTAGCTAGTATCATCACCACTATAACCAGTATTGTCATCAAAATTGTCCTTCATAACAACCATGGGATTAGTACCATATTCAGACAAATCATGAACTTCATTTTGAGCAATACACATATCTCCAGTAGGAGAGTCAAAATAAGATAAAGCAACATTAATAAAGGTAGACATAATATCCTCTTCTTGTTCTAAAATATCATCAAAAGGAGAAAAAGAATCATCTACTTGAATGCATTACATGGAGAGACAGTATTATCCTTTTGATTTAAGTTTGTTTCTTGAGGAAGATAGTAATCTAGGGGGTTATCCCAAGAAAATCGATCATCATATGGTTCATTCCAAATAGTAGAATTATTATAATGAGAATTAGACATCCATAACGAACAACAAAAGCTTGATAAGAGTTATGATTATGAGTCTGTTGATTAGTTTAATTATGCTCATAATTTTGTTTCTTAAAGAAATTATTAATCGCATGACCATATTTCCCACAATAAGTACAATGGGGTCTATTATTATGATAACCATTAGAATAATTATGGTTATGACTATTGTTATGTCGAGAAGTATGTTTATTAGAATGATTATTATTATTTGTTCTATAATTGTTATTAGAATTATGATTATTATGTGATCTAGATATGAAAGCATGTTCATTAGTTTTAATTGTGCCAAATTGAATTAACTTAGCTTCTTCTTGATGTAAAAAATATTGAAAGACAACATAATTTAATTGAGCTGCTAAAGTAGGAATAGCTAATTGAGAGTGAATACTAGTAATAAATTGTTATAATTGTCTAGGTAAACATTTTTTCAAAACAATATGAATTAAATGAATATTAGTTAAAGTTACTCCTAAACCAGTTGATTGACAGCTAATATAATCAAACTTAAGTAAAAAAATCATCCATGGTTTTGAAATCACTGTACCTGAGATCCTCCAATTGATCTTAGAGTTGAATCTTTCTAGATTCATTGACATTGTCGTAGGTGTTTTTCATAATATCCCAAGCTGCATGAGCTTCAGTGCAATGAGCAATTAAAACATACAATTTCAGGCTTAATGAAATGCCAATTAGGCCTAAAGCCTCATCATTTTTAGTAATATAAGCATCAATATCTTCCTTAGAAGCAATAGTCACAAGAATAGAAGCCGCACTAGTGGCAACATCAAGAATGTTGCAAAAATGAAAGATAAAGGTGATATGTGTCTTCCAAGTGTGATAAGTAGAATTAGTCACTTTGATTTCAGGAATTAAAGTTGATATAATGATTTAAAATAACCTGGAAAGTGATTTAAGGAAAGAATCCAAGAGAGTGAAAGCAAGAGATTAAAATGGAAAGAGATTTAAGGAAAGAATCCAAGAGAGTGAAGAAAGAAGGAAGAGTTTTACCATAAACCAATGAATGAAAGTTGATTCAAGAACTATCACCAAAAGAAACAAGAAGCTCTAAGATCAACACAAGAGACAATGCTTTTGAAAGGGGAAAACTAAGAAAAACCCCTTGTGCATATAATATGAATGAGGCAAGAATTTTTAAATTTTTTAAAAAAGGTTAAATATTTTGATTTAAACGGGGAAACAAATTTTTATTGCAACAAAATAATGAAATGGTTGTTGAATTATGTTTATATTATAAAAATGTAAAATGGGTTTAAACAAAATTAAGAAATATTAAGTGAAAAAAAGTATAATCGTTTAACTATTTTTTGTTAATAAACTTGGAGTAAAGTTAAAAAAAAATAATATTTAAACAAATTTGAAAGACTTTTGATAATAATAAAACAAGAAAATAATGACTAACCTGCAGAAAAATGTTAGAATAATGAGAAGCCTGCATGTTTTTGGTAAAAAAGAAATGATTAACCTGCAACTTTTTGTTAAAAAAGATTGATTAACTTGCATAGGAATACTTTGCCTGCAATGATATGATCACTATACAACAAAAAAATTACCAGGAAACATAATAATATCTCCTCAGAGGACAACAGTGGAAATGAATAATGAAAGAGAAGATGGTAGAACATAAAGAGAAGAAGGAATAAACTAAACACACACCAACGTGGCAAGAAGAACTGCAGTTGGAGAGAGACAAAAAAAACTCAAAAAAATGATAGCTAAAAATGAAAAAGAAGGATATCCCCTCCACACAGCTAGAGGAAGGAAAGCGAGAGGTTACTTTGTAGGAAGAGGGAGAAGGGAGAAATGCTACATGAGCAGCTAGGCAACGTGAACAACTAGGCAATGTGGGATAAATAAGGGATAAGGAGTGGGGTGAAGAAAAAGAATAAAAAACATTGCGCAATAAGGGAGAGAGAGTTGCGGGTAGTGAGAGGAGAGTGAAATGCATTGTGGAATGGGAGGGCGCAAGGAGATAAGTAGCTTGGCTGCGCAAAAAAAGGAGAATGAAAGGAGGAGCAACATAAGAAGATAAATGAGAGAAAAAAGAAGACAACACAAGGGAAAGGCAATGAGAAAGAACATATAAACAATGAAATGAAGGAGAAAAAGGGGGGGGGGGGAATAGGCTAAATGCTAATGAAAGAAATGCTGAGGAAACCAATAAGGAGCGATAAAAGAGAAAGCTCAACTTACTGAAAGAAAACTCTACAAGAATATGTAAAAAAAATCTATAAATTTGTGTTTAGCCTGCAAGATAAATAGTTAGATATATATAATAAATAAAAACTACTGAGAAAGATAGAAGCGCCTACAAAATGTGAGAGAGAGATGAACATAACATCAACAGAGATATCTATAGAATTCTAAAATAGTTATGAAATGAATCTTGCAAGAAATAATGTTAAAACTTGTAGGCAAGAAGATTAGAGTAAAAAAATTAGCGAGATGTTAAAATCTGCAAGAAAAACAAAGGGAAATTTGAAATAACCTGTATAAAAAAGAGATTAGAACTTTTATTCGCTAAACTTGCAAATGAAATAGAGAGAGAGAGATAACTCCCTTGCGGTTTCCCGACAAAGGGAGAAAAAAGAACTAGAAATAGAGACCAAAAAGAAACTGGAAATGAAGACTAAAAGACTGGGTTTGGTGGTGAACCGAACAAACCCCCAAAAAAATTAAGAGTAGCAATAATGTTAGATCAAAATGAAACTTGCAAAACACTCAAACAATGATTAATAGTGGCTCTGATACCATGTAAGAAAATACAAAAAATGGAAAGATATTTAAGGAAAGAATCCAAGAGAGTGAAGCAAGAAGGAACAATTTTACCATAAACCAATGAATGAAAGTTGATTCAAGAACTATCACCAAAAGAAACAAGAAGCTCCAAGATCAACACAAGAGACAATGTTTTTGAAAGGGGAAAACTAAGAAAAATATCTTATGCATCTAATATGAATGAGGCAAGAAGCCTAGAAAAAGAGAGAGAGCTTGAGCGAGAAGCTCATTACAACATTGTGTGAGTAAGAATGAGAATGAGAGACAAAGTGAAAAGAAAGCCTTGCGAGAACCATGTGAGAACCATAAAGAAGTGTGTGCGAGGCATCTCTTAAGTAGAGATGAGTGAAGGAGTTTGAATTTAACTCCTATGTCCTATGAGTGCCACATTCATATTAAGTGTGTGCCAAGTGTGAGAATCTTCTTAAGGAGGAATAATCTAATTTCCTTATTAAAGGAAATAAAAAATGTGACATGTCCTCCCACTTAGACTAGAGGACAAAATACAATATAGGATACCTTGGTTTATCCTTTAATTACATAGTTCACCAAGGAAAGATTAATTTCTAACAAAAATGAATCCCATAATAACACATTTATTGATATTCATAGGGCCCACTTCACTTTACTTAGCTTTAAAGAATGAATTTAGAAACCGATTACTTTCCTTTTGGATAAAATTACAAACAATGTAAAAAGAAGTGAAAGCAGGTGAAATAAAACATTTTATTATTCCCAATGATTTTAATATTGAGACATGTAGGATTCATCCAATAAGTCAATCATGAGGGAACCGTCAAAGGGAAAAGTTATACAATATTATATTAGTATTATATCTATAAAATAAAATAAATGTGAAGTAGGTAGATAAGATTGAATGATGTGGCATGTTGTGTGAAACCAGTATATTGTTAGAAATAACCTTTCACATAAACGAGTATTTTCAATCTCTTCTCTCCTATCCAGAACTTTATCACAACATAGTGAGTCATAAGTCTTCTATTTTCATACTATACACACATATGAAATGATCCCTAGAAACCACACTATCGGTGCCATACTAAATAGGTGCAATAATGACCTAGGGCCATGTCACATGTTTGGTAACCCTCTCCTGGTGAGTTAAATGCATCAGTAAGAACTTTCAACTAAGGCACAAGAATGGGAATCGAGGAGCCTCGAGTCTGAATATCCCCTCCATAGTTTCTTATGTTTGTTTAAATTTAGAATCTGATTTGGGACCTCCAACTATTATGATGCTTTGGTCAACTTTCAAAGAAACATGCCTTTTCAATCTCTTCTCTCCTATCTGGAACTTTCCCAAAACATAGTCCGCCGTAAGCCTTATATTTTCATACTTTATACATGTGTGTCACGATCCCTAGATCTGACAATATCATCACCCTACTGAATAGGTGCAATAATGACACCAGGGCCATATGGAAAGTTTGGAAAACCTCTCCTAGCAAGTTAAATGCATCAATAAAGACTTTCAACTAAGGCGTAAGAATGGGAATCAAGGGTCCTCGAGTCTGAATATCTCCTCTATAGTTTCTTGTGTTTGTTTAAATTTAAAATCTGATTTGGGACCTTCAACTATTATGATTCTTTGGTCAAGTTTTACAAAAATAGTCCTTTTTAATCTCTTCTCTCCTATCCGGAACTTTCCAAAAACATAGTCGATCTTAAGCCTTCTAATTTCATACTATAGATGCGTATAACATGATCCTTGGAAACCAAAACATTGTTTCCATACTAAATAGGTGCAATAATGACACCAAGGCCATGTGGCAAGTTTGGCAACCCTCGCCTGGCAAGTTAAATGCATTGGTAAGAAATTTCAACTAAGGCGTAAGAATGGGAATCAAGGGCCCTCGAGTCTGAATATCTCCTCCATAGTTTCTTATATTTGTTTAAATTTAAAATCTGAATTGGGACCTGCAGCTATTATGATGCTTTGGTCAACTTTCATAGAAACGGGCCCTTTCAATCTCTACTCTCCTATCTGGAAATTTCCCAAAACATAGTCAGTGGTAAGCCTTCTATTTTCATATTGTATACAAGTATGATATGATCCCTGACAACTACAATATCGCCGCCCTACTAAATAGGTGCAATAATAACACTAGGGCCATGTGACAAGTTGGCAACCCTCTCCTGATGAGTTAAATGCATTAGTAAGGAATTTAACCTAAGGTGTAAGAATGGGAATCAAGGACCCATAGCTCTAAATATATCCTCCATAGTTTCTTTTTTTTTTAATATATAAAATATGATTTCAAACCTACAACTATTATGATTCTTTGGTCAAATTTAAAAGACACATGCCTTTTCAATCTCTTCTCTCCTATCTAGAACTTTCCCAAAACATAGTTGGTCATAAGCCTTTCTTTTTTGATTTTGTACATGTGTATGACATGATCCATGGAAACTACAATATTGCCACCCTACTATATAGGTGCAATAATGACACCAGGGCCATGTGGCAAGTTTTGCAAAACCTCTCCCGACGAGTTAAATGCATTAGTAAGGACTTTCAACTAAGGCATAAGAATGGGAATCAAGGGCCCTTGAGTTTGAATATCTCCTCCATAGTTTCTTGTGTTTGTTTAAATTTAAAATCTAATTTGTGACCTACAACTATAATGATGCTTTGGTCAACTTTCACTGAAACAATCCTATTCAATCTCTTCTCTCCTATCCAAAATTTTTCCAAAACATAGTCACTCATAAACCTTCTATTTTCATATTGTACATGCACATGACATGATCCCTGACAACCATAGTATCATTTCTCCACTAAATAGGTGCAATAATGACACAAGGGCCATCTGGCAACTTTATCAACCCTCTCCTGGAGAGTTAAATGCATTAGTAAGGAATTTCAATTAAGGTGTAGGAATGGGAATTGAGGGCCCTCGAGTCTAAATATCTCATCCATAATTTCATATATTTGTTTAAATTAATTTGATTTGGGATGTGCAAATATTATGATGCTTTAGTCAACTTTCACAAAAATGGGCCTTTTCAATCTCTTCTCTCCTATACGAAACTTTCTTAATACATAGTTGATCATAAACCTTCTATTTTCATAGTGTACATGTGTATGAAATGATCCTTGGAACCCACAGTATGGATACCCTACTAAATAGGTGCAATAATGACACTAGGGCCATGTGGCAAGTTTGGCAACCCTCTCCTAGTGAGTTAAATGCATTAGTAAGGACTTTCAACTGAGGCGTAAGAATGGGAATCCAGGGCCCCGAATATGAATATCTCCTCCATGGTTTCTTGTTTTTTTTAAAAAAAAATTTAAAATCTTATCTGGGACCTACAACTATTATGATGCTTTGGTCAACTTTCACAGAAATGGGCCTTTTCAATCTCTTCTCTCCTATCTGAAACTTCCCAAAACATAGTCAGTTGCAGGCCTTCTATTTTCATACTTTACAAGTGTATGACATGATCGTTGGTAACCACAATATCGCCTCCCTACAAAATAGGTGCAATAATGACACACAGGCCATATGGAAAGTCTGGGAACCCTCTCTTGGTGAGTTAAATGTATAAGTAAGTACTTTCAACTATGGAATAAGAATGGGAATCAGGGGCCCTTGAGTCTCAAAAACTCCTCCATAGTTTCCTGTGTTTGTTTAAATTAAAAATTTTATTTGGGACCTTCAACTATTATGATGCTTTGGTCAACTTTCACAGAAACAAGCCTTTTCATTCTCTTCTCTCTTATTCAGAATTTTCCCCAAATATTGTCAATCATTAGCCTTCTATTTTTCTATAGTAAACTCACATGAGATGATCCCAAGCAACCACAATATCACCACCCTACTAAATATGTGCAATAATGACACCACGACCATGTGGCAAGTTTGGCAACCCTCTCCTAGAGAGTTAAATGCATCAATAAGGACTTTCAACTAAGGCGTAAGAATGGAAATTGAGGGTGCTTGAGTTTGAATAACGCCTCCATAGTTTATTGTGTTTGTTTAAATTTAAAATCTAAATTGGGACCTACAACTATTATGATGGTTTGGTCAACTTTCATAGAAGCAGGCCTTTTCAATCTCTTCTCTCCTATCTAGAACTTTCCCAAAACATAGTCAACCATAAGCCTTATATTTTCATATTATACACACATATGACATGATCCGTAGAAACCAAAGTATCACTACCCTAGTAAATAGGTGCAATAATAACATGAGGGCCATGTGGAAATTTTAGCAACCCTCTCTGGACGAGTTAAATGCATCAGTAAGGACCTTCATTTAAGGTGTAAAAATGGGAATCTAGGGACCTCGAGTCTGAATATGTACTCCATAGTTTCTTGTGTTTGTTTAAATTTAAAGTTTGATTTGGGACTTGTAGCTATTATGTTTCTTTAGTCAACTTTCACAAAAATGAGCCTTTTCAATCCCTTCTCTCCTATCTAAAACTTTTACAAAATATAGTTGGTTGTAAGCCTTCTATTTTTATATTGTAGATGCGTATGACATGATCCCTTGAAACTATAGTATTTTTGTCCTACTAAATAGGTGAAATAATTACACTAGGGCCCTGTGGAAAGTTTGGCAACCCTCTCCCGACAAGTTAAATGAATAAGGAATTTCAACTAAGGCGTAAGAATGGGAATCGAAGGCCTCGAGTTTGAATATATCCTCCATAGTTTCTTGTGTTTGTTTAAATTTAAAATATAATGTGAGATGATCATTGAGAAGTGGTTAGCATTGAGAGGAAGTAAAGGCAAATAAGTTTGGAATAGATCAAATGATGTGCATGATACCATGGATGTAAAGTGATCAAAATTTATTCTTTATGGGTTCACGCCTTTGCGATGCGTGTCCAGATCTGACCATGGGTCCAGGTTTTCAATGACAGATAAAGTTAAAGTAGATATGTCTTGATCGTGTGGTGGGCGTAAAGCCTTTAACAAAAGATGATTGAAGGATACTGATTAAGGCATCATGCCGTGGTGCCACCTGTCCAAATATGATCTTGGCTCATGGGTATTTTAAAGGAGATCGACGACTGCATTTTAAAGTTGCATAAAAGATTGAATCTTGGTCATTGATGGTATTTTTTTGCACCACCTATAGCTGTTGAAATTGGATTTTCAAATATTTAAATCTTTCTAAGGGTTTTCAATCAATGGCGTTGCTTTCTAGGTTGCAAAGGTGATAAATGAATCAATATGATCTTGTGTGTTGAATTTATGAGGCTGTCGAGTGCTAAAAGATAGTCTTCTGTCGACTGTGTTTTCATTTTGCCATGTGGTGGTGACTTAGGGTTTTCTGTTCAGATTTGTATATTTTTTGTAACCCTAGTCAACTTCCTATCATTTCTGCCATTAATGTTGGCTATTTTCCTGAGTCAAGTGGTTATACAGATCATATTCTTTTTTCAGATCTTTTGAACAAAGATCAGTTGGTTAGAGGAAAGAAGGTTGATGAAAATCAAATATGGAAGGACATATGTGAGTTGGATATCAATTTTAGGGTTTCCTTTTGTTATATATGCTTTTATTTTCTCTATTTTAAGGGTTCTGAATCCTTTACAAAGCAGGGTAGGTTCCAAGTGTGGTTCTTCTGTAAATATTTCTTCCTTTTCTCTGCATATAGGGTGTTCTTGATCTATTTCTGGTTCCAGAGAAGAACATCATTGTAATAGCTTGTTTTATGAATGAAACATCAATATTATTGTGTTGTTATCAAATTGTCTCCATTTTGTTTTCCAAATCATATAGGTTAAGGCATCCATAGTTTTTTAATCTTATCTATCGTAGATCTGCAATAGAGTTGTTTAAAGGATAATTATGATTTGGGATTTGTATTCAGATGTGTATGAGTTTGGGTATCAAGGGTATGTAAAACTTGTCTTTCAGTGGATGTTGATTAATGTGTTTTTTATTCCAGGGTCTCTTCCAAGGGGAGGGTTAAATACTTTGAATAGGTAGTTGCATATTTGAACACACAGGTGGATTCACAAACAGAACTTGATCAATGGGGTATGTTTAATGTAAGACATTAAACATATTAGGTTGCGTTTTCTTCTTTATTCATAATCTCCTTTTGCATTGTTATGTTTGAATTTGTTTCCCATTGGATAAGGCATTGGTCTATGAGAGATATGGGGTATTTCATAGATCCATTAATCCAAAACATAAATGAAAATATTTTCCCTTCATGTTTGTAGGAGGAAGTTAGAGTAAGTCTGGTTTTCAAACATACTTTATGCAAGTGGGATACTACATAAGATTTTGTAAAAATATTAAGGTGAATGTTACCTAAAGGTTTGAAAGCTATTCCATAGTTATACATCTGCAAGCTATTGTTTGTCACAAAGGGGTTATGTGTGTGCAGATAAGGTATACCCTGCTTGAGTGATGTGGAGCTCAAAGTGAAGAAGGTATTTGAACCTTGTTAATTGGACTTTTTTCTTGTCTCCTTTTTGTTGAGGGTGTTGAGTTTGTGTCCTAGGTTTGTAATCCCACTGCCTAGTCTTAGAATCTCATCTAGGAAAGGATATTGCAAGAAAAAGAACCAACACACGACAACCACAATATTGTTACCCTTATAAATAGGTGCAATAATGACACTATGACAATGTCGCAAGTTTGGCAACCCTCTCCTAGTGAGTTAAATACATAAGTAGGGACTTTAAAATTAGGCATAAGAATGAGAATCAAGGGCCCTTGAGTCTGAATATCTCCTCCATAGTTTATTTTGTTCTTTCTTAATTTAAAATTTGATTTGGGACCTACAGCTATTATGATGCTTTGGTCAAGTTTCATAGAAATGAGCCTAAATTCAATCTCTTTTCTCCTAGTTGGAACTTTCTTAAAACATAGTTGTTTGTAAGACTTATACTTTCATATTGTACATGTGTATGATTTGATCCCTGGAAACAACAATATCACCACCCTACTAAATAGGTGCAATAATGACACCAGGTCCATGTAGCAAGTTTGGCAACCATCTCCCGACGAGTTAAATGTATCAGTAAGGACTTTCAACTAGGCGTAAGAATGGGAATCAAGGGCCCTCAAGTTTGAATATGTCCTCCATACTTTCTTGTGTTTGTTTAAATTTAAAATGTGATTTGGGACCTGCAACTATTATGATGCTTTGGTCAACTTTCAAAAAAATGGGCCTTTTCAATCTCTTTTGTCCTATCCGGAACTTCCCCAAATATAGTCAATCGTAAGCCTTCTATTTTCATACTATACACTCATATGACATGATCTGTAGAAACCATAGTCTCCCCGCCCTACTAAATAGGTACAATAATGACATCAAGACCATGTGGTAAGTTTGGCAACCGTCTCCCTACGGGTTAAATGCATGAGTAAGGAATTTCAACTAAGGTGTAAGAATGGGAATCGAGGGACCTCAAGTCTGAATATATCCTCCATAGTTTCTTGCATTTTTTTTTATAAAATTTAAAATCTGGTTTGGGACCTGCAACTATTATGATGCTTTGGTTAACTTTCACAGAAGCAGGCCTTTTTAAACTCTTCTCTCTTATACAAAACATTCCCAAAACATAGTCAGTTGTAAGCCTTCTATTTTCATATTGTACACGCATACAATATAATCCCTAGCAACCACAGTATCGCTACCCTTCTAAATAGGTGCAATAATGACACCAGCACCATGTCGAAAGTTTGGCAACCCTCTCCTGACGAGTTAAATGCATCATTAAGGACTTTCAACTAAGGCGTAATAATGAGAATCGAGGGCCCTCTAGTCTAAATATGTCCTCCATAGTTTCCTATGTTTTTTTATATTTAAAAATTGATTTTGGACCTGTAATTATTATCATGCTTTCGTCAACTTTTATAGAACGCGCCTTTTCAATCTCTTCTCTCCTATCTAAAACTTTCCCAAAACATAGTCAGTAGTAAGCCTTCTATTTTCATATTGTACACATGTATGACATGATCCTGTGCTACTGTAATATCACAACCCTACTAAATAGGTGCAATAATGACACTAGGACCATGTGGAAAGTTTTGAAACCCTTTTCCAGTGAGTTAAATGCATTAGTAAGGACTTTCAACTAAGGCGTAAGAATGGGAATAGAGGGCCCTCGAGTCTAAATATCTCCCCCATAGTTTCTTGTGTTTGTTTAAATTTAAATTTTGATTTAGGACCTGCAACTATTATGATGCTTTGGTAAACATTTACAAAAAAAGGGCCTTTTTAATATCTTCTCTCCAATCTAGAACTTTCTCAAAACATAGTCAGTTGTAAGCCTTCTATTTTCATACTATACATGCATATGAGATGATCCCTAGAAACCACAATATCAAAACCCTACTAAATAGGTGTGATAATGACACCAGGGCCATGTGGCAACTTTTGGAAACACTTTTCCCAACGAGTTAAATATATCAGTAAGGACTTTCAACTAAGGAATAAGAATGGGAATCGAGGGCCCTCGAGTCTGCATATCTACTCCATAGTTTCTTGTGTTACTTTAAATTTAAAATCTGATTTGGGACCTACAACTATTATGATGCTTTGGTCAAATTTCACAGAAATGGGACTTTTCAATCTTTTCTCTCCTATCTGGAACTTTTCCAAAACATGGTCGGTCATAAGCCTTCTATTTTCACACTGTACACGCGTATGACAGGATCCCTGGGAACCACAGTATTTCTGCCATACTAAATAGGTGCAATAATGACACCAGGGCAATATGACAAGCTTGGAAACACTCTCCGAGCGAGTTAAATGCATAATAAGGACTTTAAACTATGACATAAGAATGGGAATCGATGACCCTATAGTCTGAATATTTACTCCTTAGTTTCTTGTGTTTGTTTAAATTTAAAATCAATTTGGGACCTGCAACTATTATGATGTTGTTATGCCCTGCATACCCATCCCTACATTTTGTGTGCAAAATGTTGGGTCCCCTCTTTTCTCTTTTGGCTCTTGCCTTGTTTTCTTTGCCTTTATTTTTCTTTGTTTCTTCTTTGGGTTTTCCCTCCCGTAAGGTTTGTTTTTCTTTCTGCTTTTGTCTTTCATGTCTCCGGGACCCGGTCCCAGAGTTGGTTGTTCTTTCTAGATCCGGATCCTGGACTCCAGGATTCTCCACCACGATGCCTTCTCCTCGCGGGGAGGTATGGTTGCATGGGATCCCCGGGCTCGGAGGTTTTCTTGTTCTGAAGTCCGCGGGGAAGAAGGTAACTTGCTTTTTACCTTGGGTATAAATAGAAATTACATGTCGCTTTTGCAGTTACCGCGATTAAAATACTTAGAGCTTTTAGAGTGATTCCTTGGCAATTTGAAGTGTGATAAAGTTGTGAATTACACTGAGCTTAGTGGATAATCATGAGTTGATTTTTGGTGCTGATCAATGATCATTCGAAGGTTGAAGTTGTTGCAGAGTAGTCCTAGGGTCTTCTTTCCTTGCCGTTCTTCAGATTTCCAGGTAGGTTCTCTGGTTCTGCTTTGTTCTTTCTGGTTTTCGCTTCATTCTGGTTTGGGTTCTTTTTTTTTTGCCTTTCACATCTTCTGTTGTGGTTCACCACCCGTTGGTGGGTTGGCTCTGCCAGGGGGTTCTCCACCCTCTGCACAGCTGTAGATTAGTGTATATGTTGTATTTTTCCTTAGGTCTAGTCGTGTAGATGCTATGTAAATTTGTAAAGAGTTTGTAAATACTGTATCTTTGTGTATATATGTTTCAACCTTCATACCTCTATATTTCTATGTATATACCCTTCAGATCTGCTACGTCTTTGTGTATATGTGGTATATATCCTTCCAATTTTGTGTCAAGCTTGCTGTGCATTATCTACATTTCACCTAAGTTCACGAGCTCGCCCCACGACAGAATACCACCTGGTTGGAGTTTGGCTCTCTGCTGGTTTCAACCAGGCAGTTTTCTCTCTCCATCGCCAATCAGCCTTTATGGCACATTTATGTCCCATGCATGCATTCAAGACTATCCAAGTGGCCTCCATTTTGCATGTGTTCAAGTAGTTGGCACCGTCATCACCATAACTCCCCATTTATTGCATAGCCATGTGACGCCCACATGGGCCTGACAACTCACTTTTCGGTCATTATCACCAACGGTTAGTTTTTCGGACCCCGGGCCCTTCGCCCTCATCTAGCCCATATCTTACTTTCATCAAGTATGCTGAAATCCCTGGGCCTGAATAATGGTTAATTCCCCAAGTCTGCATTATACATATATATTTTCAAGATTTTGACTCAAGCTAACTTTTTAGGTGAAGGACGTGCCTCGGTGGTAAGATCTTCAGATCCCAGAGTATTATTTATTCATGAATTCTAACGCTCGCCTTACCTTGTAGGATCTCAAAACACCACACTTTCGCTATGTTAGAGGCTTCTGCATCCTCACCACTAGGGAGTCCGGAGCTCCCCTCCATGGCGGTCACCAAGGTAGCTGTCAGGTCCAAAGTTGAGAGGGCCTTGGAGAAATTTCCCCTCAGCATGAAATATTTGAAAGACAATGTTGTTGTGGGATCAAAGATCGAGTCCCAGGTTCAATTGGTCACCGACACCAGTGTCAAGATGTGATCAAAAATGCAGGCCTTGGTTAAGATGATGTTCATTTAGCGGCAGGCCAGGGACCAATTGGCCATCAATGTCGGGGAATCCGGTATCTTGAAGGTAGCTTGCTTCCCATGCTCTGTGTAAGCCCCAGAACTCAGTCTCACCCTTGCAGCACATTACAACTCCTCTATTTGTGCCATCATGCTCGCCGCTCTGGTCCCAACTGGATATCCCTCCCATGGTGTCTCTTGACGCCGCAACTTTTCGGGCAGGATTGGGAATCCCCTAGTTTGACAAACCAGCCATCGTCACCAAATCTGATGCCTTGGCACAATTTCAACAGCTGGAGGTTATGGCCCGACAATATCTGAATAATAAATGGTTAAAGACCTCAAAGAAAGATTCAAAGAGAATGAAGATAGAGATCCCCCGATCCAAATTTAAGGAAAGCATCCAAATGGGGATCATAGCACTGTACCAGATCTTCAGGCAACCCCATGCCTAGGAAATCTTAGGGTGGATGTACTACTTCCTACTTGGCATCTCCACCGGTGAACATTATTTTGATTGGGTCGCCATCATTTCGAATCATGTGGAATCACAGTTCCTCCAGGTGGCCCAAACACATAAGTTCTATATGACATCCTATGTTCTCTGGGCCTTAGCACAACAATGCCCCATCACAAACAGGCTACTCACATTAGGTGAACTCGAAGTTGGCCCGAGGAAAAAGACTCCTTGGGATTATTTCCCACAAATCCAATGGGAGGCTAGTTTCCTTAGCTTCTGCCAGGTTAACGATGCCTTCGTCTATTACAACCTTCTCACGCCCACCCGGGGCGCCGGGTACTATCTCTCCAAGTAGGAAATGGATCTGGTCAGAAGTTATGGCCACTACTACATCCAATTCCAGCAACATACTTACATTCGAGAAACTGATTTCTCCAGGAAACCCTATTTGTTGCCCAAACATTGTGGGAACAAGATAATCCTTTTAGAATACTATAGATAGATGCTAGAATTACACGCCTTATACAATGTAAAGAAGGTGGTGAATGTTCCATTCCCAATCACTTGTAGGAATTACACATGCAGTCTGGCCATAGCTAAAGAGGCAGACAATGAACTTAAAAGCCTGGGCCTAACAAAATTCTATCTAGCGCGGAAGAACTTTGATCCGCTAGGCAAGATTGCAACGACACTTCCCTGGGCATCAGAGCCCTATAGATTCCATATGGAGGACTTCTGGGAAGATTTTCAAGATGATTTCAAGGTCTAGAGCTGGCACTTTGTCCAGATGACAATGGGGATGATGGAGAGGCCGAAGCTTCGTAAATTCTCGGATGACTTCTCGAACACTGGGTCCACGATAGAACCCCAGTACAAGGAAAGGGGAATAGATAAGATGGCCCTCCCTCCAATAAATTGGAATGCGTAGGAGGGGCCAACCATTGAAGATATCACCCAAGACGTGGTCAAGTGTAGCCACGAGTATTTCAAAAGGGCATGTCCGGGGAGTATGCGCCGAGTGGGCCCGACAGCACTGAGATTGACCCCCGGGGCCAGAACCTCTTCACAAGGAGAGGACAGAGGAAAAGGAATCATGGGGACTCCTTCACAAGCCCCATCTACAGCCCCCATCAAAGAATAGATGCAACAAAAGCTGGCGGCCTCTCACTAGATGAAGGAGAAACTGATCACAAAGTTGGCCACCCCAGTCCTCATGACCGGGCCTGTTTGTCCTCCCTCTTCCCCTTCACTGGCCGCATTAATGGTTCAAGCAATAGGAAGCAGAGCAGAAGAGGAGAAGGCAGCTCTAAGGGATGCAGGGCCTCCTTTGGTGACCAGGCAGAAGAAGAGGCTCAATCCAAAGCCAAGGACAGAGCCAGAGCTTGGGATGCCAAACATCCCAGAAGTACAAATCATTTCTTTTGACTCCCCAAAGCTGGAGAAAGAACCAGAGCACATCCTAGAGAATCCCCCTCCCCATGAAGAATTTGACGATGTGTTTAGAGCTGATGAGTTTGGAAATTTGCAGGGGGACATCGTACAGTCGACAAAAGAAATCACCGCACAGGAAGAAGTTCTAGAGCAAGAATCGACACAAGAACAGGAAGCCCAGGTAGAGGAAGAAAAAGGGCAGGAGTAGGTGGAAACCTCCAGAGTCCCAGAGATACAGGTTATAGAGGCTGAAGGCAAACAGACACAAAATGAACAAATGACATCGGCTGGGGAAATTGGATCCACGGGAACAACCGTGACCCCAACTATCATGTTCCAAACGCCGCCACCCAAGGTAACATTCAAGGAAGTGATCACAGTGGCCCAAACATTAAATCTTGGCCTAACACCTCCCCCACCTCTAAAAAACACACCAATAGAAGAAAGCATCCCAACACCAGAGGCTGGTAAAGAGTAGCAGCAGGATGAAGAAGAGAACCCCGGGGCAACAAATGATGACCCTAACATTGCTAAGGATACAGACACCGGGGCACAAGATACAGACACCATCAAAGTAAACATCACTGGTGAACCAAAAGCTATAGAGAAGGAGCCAGAAGTAGCTCATACTATTGAAGGGGCGCAACAAGATCCCGGGGAGAAATCACAAGAGTAGATTTTGGCTGCAAAGCCACCTCTACCGCCATAGTGGTTGGTGGAATCCTGAAAGAGGAAGGCCCCAACAACACCCAAGGCCCATCTCTCCTTGGCGGAGATGATGGCGCAGGTGAAAAATCTACCAAAGGCTAAGAAATCCCAGACAGTCCACACTCTTCAGACTAAGCCGGGCGGAGATACAGTTGTAGTGATCGCAACACCTTCCCCAGATGTGGATGAAGCAATGGCTAAGGTCAAAGATTACAATATCATAGAGGTGTCACTGGGGAAGAGAGGAAAATAGGGGGAGTTAGACCTGTTAAAAGAAGCAGCCAAGGCAGTAGAGGCTTGCTGCGAGAAAGAAGCTCAGAAATTCAAGGCAGAGAAAGAGAAAAATGAAAACCTTATGGGGTTGCTGACTGAGCTGGCCCAACCTATTAGTGTCATTCCCCTGGGTGCCTCCACATCTGATGCACCGCTTCCTCAGGGTGACATAGACGCGTTACAAGCGATGAAAAGAAAGGCCCAGGCAGTTGATGAATGGGTTACCTTACAGTTGGGAAATGTACGACATTTCCTAATGTCCACACTCCCGGACCCATATGCGGCCTGCCACATCTTACACTAGGCCGAAACCACCATCTCCATCTAGGAGGGAGATATTGAAAATTATGAAGCATGGAAGGTTGAGTTGGAGGAACTCATCGGCATCAGAGAGGAGGTTGTCTCCGAGTCTGAAATTTTAGGAGAAGAGTCATTAATTTTGTAAGGACCCAGAACTCTAGACTTGACCTCACATTGGGGGTAATCAAGAAACTGGTAAGGACCCTGTGTGATAAGACCAATGCGGTCCAATATTCTTTCAATTTGTATAAGGATTTTGTTTTGAAGGTCTCTAGAGCTGATCCGTTTAGCACTGACACATGCACTCCGGAGGAGTATGTTTTGGGAAAGTTTGATGAATTAATGGAATCAAGGTATCAATCCCTAGAGGGGATAGACAGAGCAAAGATGACACAAATAACTTGCATGGTGCTCAGGGGTCAGGATGCAGAAAAAATGGCTGAAGAATTTAAGGCAAATGTTCCTGACTTGGGTGAGCAGATTGAGGTGGCCAAGTACCGCAGGGCCGACCTTAGAGACATCGATGAAGATGGGATCTCCCATCTCCTTCAAACCTTCAACGATAGAAAACAATAATAAATATTTTTTGGGTGTCGGATAAAGCTTTCAGGAGAAATTTTTTGTATTCTTTATTCTTTGGGAGCTCAGCTCCCAGATCCCAGAGTTCCGGATACCACATTTTTGTATTCTTTAAGTGACCAATGTCCCAATTCCCAAGACTAACCAGTCACTTTCAAGGTAGTAATAAAAGGTTGTCAGAAGATAGGTAACTGCAACAAGGCATGTCATCTCAATAGGAAGGTTTTGACAGATGGTCTTCCCAAGGCGCCGCTTCAATGTTACAACTGGTGCATCGGAGACATGGCCCCGCTTTCCCATTTATGAGGCATGTAGCCTCGATCCTCAGGGGATCAGATTTCTTCCTTCTCCTCCCAGCTCTCTTCTCAAGGCCAATTCTTCCACTCCTATCTTCTTGTCTTATTCTTCTGACATGTTAGACCTTCTCCGTCTTGAAGTCTTTTGTAGTGTGGTGCAGGTAGTACCGGCCACCAAAAAATAGTATTATATTGTAAAAGTGTAAAATAAGTTAGGTTAGTTTTAGGTCAAGTGATGTGTATAAATAGTAAGTCCGACCTCATTCCAAGGGTCGGCAAAATTGATGATTTTGCAGTCCATAGTTAATAGAAATTTGGATTTCTCAGTTCTTAGTTGCAGAGCTCAATGCTCCATAGTTTCTACGCTTTCAGTAGTTAAATGCTCCCCTAGAGCCACCATTGTACCACACACCACTGCTTGCTGGAAGAGATGTTAATGAAGAAGGAAGAGTTTTGTCAATGATGTTTTTAGCATTTTGTCTTATGGGTTAACGATATTTTATGCTTTGTGTTCTTCATGTCCTCTTCTCTAGTACTTAAAGTAGATTAACGACCTCCTTTCCTTTGCTACTGATAAAATATGAGCTGATGACCTTATGTTTCTTCGGTATTTAGTGTAGTGTGTTAGAGCATTGTCGATGTCCTGAATGTTTAGTATAACTTTAGGTAGATGAAATCTTTCTAACTCTATAGTATCTTTTGAAGTTTATTTGTTAAGTAAATGCGTGCTTGCAGGAGACCCCACTCACTTGAATCCATGAAGAAGATGAGTTAAGATAACCATCTATCCCCCTCAAATAAAACAGTCACATTTCCCAACTAAGCCCCGCACTATCGAGACCCGACTCTCACGTGCTTGGAGACCCGAGGAATCTCATTTCCCCGAACAACCTTTATAGGAAAAGTTGGCCGGTACCCGGTGACAAATTACCTCTGTTGGCGGACTCGGTCACAAAGTCCCGTCAACAGATGCTATGGTCAACTTTCACAGAAATGAGCCTTTTCAACATCTTCTCTCATATCCAGAACTTTCTGAAAACATAGTTAGTTGTAAGCCTTTCTTTTTTGATATTGTACATGTGTAACATGATCCCTGGAAACCAAAATATCATTACCCTACTAAATAGGTGCAATAATGACACCAAGGCCATTGGACAAGTTTGGAAAACCTCTCCTGTTGAGTTATGCATTAGTAATGACTTTTAACTAAGGCATAAGAATGAGAATCGAGGGTCCTTGAGTCTGAATATCTCATCCATAGTTTCTTGTGTTTGTTTATATTTAAATATGATTTGGGAGCTGCAACTATAATGATGCTTTGGACAAATTTCACTGAAACAAACCTTTTCAATCTCTCCTCTCCTATCCTGAATTTTCCCAAAACATAGTCGGTCGTAAGCCTTCTATTTTCATACTATACATGGGTATGCCGTGATCCCTGGAAACCACAGTATTGTTGCTCTACTAAATAGGTGCATTAATGACACCAGGGCCATGTGGAAAATTTGGAAACCCTCTCCTGGCGAGTTAAATACATTGGTAAGGACATTCAACTAAAGTGTGTGAATGGGAATTGAGGGTCCTCAAATTTGAATATCTCCCCAATAGTTTGTTGTATTTTTTTAAACTTAAAATTTTATTTGGGACATGCAACCATCATGATGCTTTGGTCAACTTTCACAGAAATGGGAATTTTCAATCTATTCTCTCCTATACAAAACTTTTTTAATACATAATCGGCCGTAAGCCTTCTATTTTAATACTATACACATGTTTGACTTGATCCCTCAAACCCACAGTATCGACACCCTACTAAATAGGTGCAATAATAACACTAGGGCCATGTGGCAAATTTAGAAACCCTCTCCTGGTGAGTTAAATGCATCAGTAAGTAATTTCAACTAAGGTGTAAGAATGAGAATCGAGGGCCCTAGAATATGAGTATCTCCTCCATAGTTTCTTGTGTTTATTTAAATTTAATATCTGATTTGGGACCTACAACTATTATGATGCTTTGGTCAACTTTCATAGAAACAAGCCTTTTCAATCTCTTCTGTCCTATCTGGAGCTTTCCCAAAACATAATTAGTCCTTAACCTTCTATTTTCATACTATACACAACTATGACATGATCCCTCGTAACCCCAGTATCACTACCCTACTAAATAGGTGCAATAATGACACCAGGGCCATGTGGTAACTTTTACAACCCAATCCTGGTGAGTTAAATACAATAGTAAGGACTTTCAATTAAGGCTTAAGAATGGGAATTGAGGGCCCTCGAGTCTGAATATCTCCTCGATAATTTCTTGTGTTTATTTGAATTTAAAATTTGATTTGGGAAGTGCAACTATTATGATCCTTTGGTCAATTTTCATAGAAGCAATCATTTTCAATCTCTTCTCTCCTATCTGGAACTTTCCTAAAACATATTGAGTTGTAAACCTTCTATTTTTCATATTGTATATGCGTATGACATGATCCCTAGCAACTAGAGTATCTTCGCCCTACTAAATAGGCACAATAATGAAACCAGGTCCATGTGACAAGTTTGGCAACCCTCTCTCGATGAGTTAAATGCATCAGTAAGGAATTTCAACAAAGGCATAAAAATGGGTATCGAGGGTCCTCAAGTCTGAATATGTTCTCCTTAGTTTCTTGTGTTTGTTTAATTTTAAAATCTGATTTGGGACCTACAACTATTATGATGCTTTGGTCAAGTTTCAACGAAATGGCCTTTTCAATCTTTTCTCTCCTATATGGAACTTTCCCAAAACATAGTTGGTTGTAAGCCGTCTATTTTCATACTATAAAAGCATATGGTATGATCCCTAGCAACCACAATATTGTTTCCTTGCTATATAGGTGCAATAATGACACCATGGCCATGCGACAAGTTTGGCAACCCTCTCCCAGCGAGTTAAATGCATTAGTAAGGACATTCAACTAAGGCGTAAGAATGGGAATCATGGGCCCTCCTATCTGAATATCTCCTCCAAAGTCTCTTGTGTTTGTTTAAATTTAAAATATGATTTGGGACTTGCAACTATTATGATACTTCAGTGAACTTTCATATAAATGAGCCTTTTCAATCTCTTCTCTCCTATCCAAAAACTTTCCCAAAATATAGTCATTTATAAGCCTTTGATTTTCATACTATACATACATATGACATGTTCCCTCACAACCATAGCATCGCCACCCTACTAAATAGGTACAATAAGGGCACCAAGGCCATGTGGCAACTTTGACAACCCTCTCCTGGCGAGTTAAATACATCTATAAGGACTTTCAACTAAGGCGTAAGAATGGGAATCGAGGGCTCTTGAGTTTGAATATCTCCTCCACAGTTTCTTGTGTTTGTTTAAATTTAAAATTTTATTTGTGACCTACATCTATTATAATGCTTTGGTCAAGTTTCACAAAAATGAGCCTTTTCAATGTCTTCTCTCCTATCTGGAAATTTTCCAAAACATAGTTGGTTGTAAGCCTTCTATTTTCATATTGTACATGCATATGACATGATTCCTCAAAACCAGAATACCATCATCCTACTAAATAGGTGCAATAATGACAACAAGGCCATGTGGCAAGTTTTGCAACCCTCTTTTGGTGTGTTACATGCATCAGTAATGACTTTCAACTAAGCCGTAAGAATGTGAATCAAGGGCCCTCAAGTATGGATGTCTCCTCCATAGTTTCTTCTATTTATTTAAATTTAAAATTTGATTTGGAACTTGCAGCTATTATGATGCTTTGGTCAACTTTAACAGAAATGGACCTTTTTCAATTTCTTCTCTCATATCTGAAACTTTCCTAAAACATAGTTGATCATAAGCCTTCTATTTTCATACTGTACATGCTTATAAAATAATGCCTGGAAACCATAGTATCACTGCTCTACTAAAAAAGTGCAATAATGACACCATAACCATGTGGCGAGTTTGGCAACCCTCTCGTGGCAAGTTAAATATATCAGTAAGGACTTTAAACTGAGGTGTAAGAATGGGAATTGAGGGCCCTCGAGTCTAAATATCTCCTCCATAGTTTCTTGTGTTTGTTAAAATTTAAAATTTGATTTGGGACCTGCAACTATTATGATGCTTTGGTCAACTTTCACAAAAATGGGTCTTTTCAATCTCTTCTCTCCTATACAAAACTTTCTTAAAACATAGTCGACCGTAAGCCTTCTATATTCATACTATACACATGTATGATATGATCCCTTGAAAATATAGTATTTCCGCTCTGCTAAATAGGTGTAATAATGACATTAGGGCCACGTGAAAATTTTTGCAACCCTCTCCCGACGAGTTAAATGCATTAGTAAGGACTTTCACCTAAGGCATAAGAATGAGAATCAAGGGCCCTCGAGTCTGAATATCTCCACCATAGTTTCTTGTGTTTGTTTAAATTTAAAATCTTAATTGGTACCTGCAACTATTACGATGCTTTGGTGAACTTTCACAGAAATGGCCCTTTTCAATCTCTTCTCTCATATCATGAACTTTTCAAAAACATATTCGATCATAAGCCTTCTATTTTCATACTATACACATGTATGATACGATCCCTAGCAACCACAGTATTGCCTCCCTATAGAATAGGTGCAATATTGACACCAGGGCCATGTAGGAAGTTTTGCAAACCTAAAGAAGTGGAGCAAAGGAGTCAAAGAGAACAAGTGATAAGAAAGGTGTTATGTGCTTACAATAGATTTGAAAATCTACAAAGTTTAAGTTGTATGTATGAACAAATCATTTACTATTTCAGTTTAACCATTGGATCAGAAAGTCTCTTAACCGAGCAGGACTTAACAATCCTTTCTATATTGAGATACATCCCAAGGAGCATAAAAAATTTTGGTCATGAAGATAACATAAAGAGATCCCAGATATCAAGTGACAAACTATTATATTCAAATCTTTTAACAAGGTCGCACTTAACAGTGTGTTTATAACCTTTAACAGGGTTGGCTCTTCACCGAGCTCACTTCAGAAGAGTGAAAATTTTGGGTTACCGGTCCCAAGTGGGCTTTCCCTTAACAAGGTTTCCACGTTAAAAATTCATGTGTCAAATGTGTATATGATTCATTGCTTTGATGTTTTTCTTTACACATTACTAAAAAAGGATTGATCGGTAAACACTAAGTTATTTACTGTGTTTCGGTAAATTCTAGACTGCTATTCGGTAAATCTTAAGTAAAAGGATTAACAGTGAACTCCGAGAAGTAGTTATTTGATAATATTGTTTAAAGGCATACATCTTGTAGGACTGAAGATAACTAGAGGCATGTATTTGTGGTATTAAGTTTTTTGGATTGATTTAAAGGATTAATTTTTGAAGCCACTGATTCACCCCCCTCTCAGTTATTCTAACAGTCACATGTTGATGCATGTCCCAAAAATTTATATGCATCACTCCTCACCAGTTATTTCCCACTTCAAAACCACAAAAATATTAAAGTACACTCCCATATCTTGTAAACACCTGAGTCTTAGCTTTTTCCCATGGTGAATTTGCAAGATATAAGAGAATCTCTACAAAACCCTAGGAATGGTAGGGTTTCTCACCCGTTCTCACCAAATTGAGTGTAACTTTCATTTTTATCCACCAAATTACCCCAAATAAGGTGAAAATGAAAGATAAAACATGCATCCTTCTTTTCCAATGGGTCTTCCTTCCAAATGTTACCGTATAGATCTGTACAACACAAAAACACAAAGTATTTACAGGAAAATAATTGAATTTATTTATTGCATCAATGTCAAACTCTTCAAAATTGACCAACTCACCCTGATTTCAAGTTTCTTTGTCATATAACATGTTTCCAAATGGTTACCAACCAATTTTTGAATTGGTTTTGGTCATTGGGTGAAAGTTTCTCATTTTGCTCAAAAGTTGCAACTTTTGCAACTATGCAACATTTGCAAGTTTACACAAAAAGTTGCTACATTAACACCATTTAAACCTCCAAGGTATGGGTCATTTAAAACACACTAAAACATCCTAAACACTCCTACTAGGACTCAAAAAAATTTAAAGTCCTATTAGTATCCCTTGGGCCCATATGTCCATGGTGATTTATATGTTACCATTCCAAGACATTGGGTTACAAAATGGGGTGTCTTATTACAATTTGAAATCAAACAAAGGAAATAATTTTATACCCTAAACACTATAATTTTGGATCTAAATATCCCCTTTCCTCCATGTCATGCTTGGTAGATTCACCTGCATCAATCACCTAGTAGGGTTATAGTTTCATTTGCATGTTTCATCCTTACTCTTTCACTTTGAAAAAGGTTAGTTTAGGTGAATTAATGAGGAAGTTGGCCTTCTTTGAAGATTCACTCTCATTATAGATTACCCACAATCTGAGAGTGTTTCCATATTTCAACAGGATAGTTAATTTTTTATTAGCTAAGGGTGCAATTCTTGATTGATAACAATTACACATGCTCGATTTGAAGATAACAAAGTTCTTTTTGGGGGAGAAATTATGAGGGAAGTTGCTACTATTAAAAATTACATATAAGACTATACAAATATGTTAGGATAGAAGATGAACAACAAAAAATTAGGAATGTTTTTTTTAACACGAAGTTTCTTTAAATAACGATTTCCAAATATCTTAGTTTCCCAATTGAAACACTACTAGCAAAGAATTTGGGCACCCCTCTATTTAGTTGTATAAGTAGATCAATTTATTTGGAGGAGATAGTAGAGAGATGTGTAATTGAATCTCTATAATTGAAAAAGAAAAAAAAAGTGGATCTCTCTTGCATGAAGATTGGTTATGATCAAGTCTATTTAATAAACAGTTCCTATATATTTCATGTCTTGTTATTAGATAACACATAAAATTGAGGCCAATCTTGAAAGATTCTTTAATAAATTTATTTGGGAAGGTTTGAAAGATGAAAAAAAGATTCCTCTACTGAAATGGGAAAATGTGTGCTTACCAAGAGAAGTGGGAAGTTTATGTTTGAGGAGAATGAGGGCCCAAAATAAGGCTTTAGGAACTAAATTCTCTTGGAAGATGTACAAGAGTCCACAAAAACATTAGTGCTTCAAGAAAAATATCTAGACTGTAATGATCCTAGCTATATACTTAAAATTAGTAATAATAAAGGCGAATCATCTATATGGAAACTCTTATAGAAAAACCACAATCTCATCACCAATCATATCACATGGAAGTTTTATAATGGTTTGAAAGAATATTTTAGGTCTGACTCTTGGAATGGTCATAGACCAATGATCGAAGTTGAAGGCATTGAAGAATTTGTAGAAGAATTAAGAGCGTCTATAGGATCAAAAGTATGCAACTACATTATTACTATTAAAGGTTCTTTAGGAGAATCACATGAATGGATCAAACTAGACATGCTCCCTCTCCCTCACAACCTTCAACAAAGTTTACATGGAGAATTGGAGTAGAGAAATTTATCAATATGCAAAGAGGATGATGAAATTATATGGTGCAATGTGGACAAGGGAATATTTATCCAAATTTGGATACATAATATAAAATGTGTTACATATAAGTCCATATTTTCCTATGAAAGTTTTTTGGCACCCATATGTTCTATCTAAGGTGGGAGAATTTTGTGGATAATATTACATAAAAGAATACTTATGATAGAGAGAGACTTCAAAACATAGGTATCTAGGGGTCATCCATGTGTGTGTTATGTTAGAATAGTGAGGTAAAAATAAACCATCTATTGTTAAACTATCCATTTATGGTATCATGTTCAAATTTTCTCCAAAAACGAATTAAGATGGGAAAGCCCAAGACAAAATGATATTATAGAATTCATAACAGGATGGCCAAAATTGAAATGGAAATGGTTATGGTCAAATATTTGGTTACTTTCCCCATCTATATTAGTATGGAAAATTTGGAAAGAAAGGAACTACATAATTTTCAAAGATTCGCACAAACAGGTTGATCTGAAGATTCAAACAATCAATGATGGAATTATAAAAGTTGCTAATGGTAAGGTTAGATTTAAGTCTGTGGAAAAAATTTCATGTTGGGACGAAGAGATTCAAACATCCTGGACAGAGGATAAAATACCAATAAATATAACTATTGATAATAAACAAAATAGAAATGAAGTATTATGGGTTGCCCCAAAGATGGACAGATGAAAAATGAGCTTTGATAGGGCCTCAAAAGGAAACCTTTGTAAATCTAGTGTGGGTTGCATCATCAAGAATGAGAGGGGAGAATTTTTATGGGATACATCAAATTATCTTGCAATAACCACACATAATGAGGTAGAAATAAAGGTGTTGATAATTAAACTCAAGACATGCATAATAAAAAACATAAAGATTATAGATATCGAAGGTGACTCCCAGTTATGTATATAGGTTATTATTAAAAGAGATATGCCAAACAAGAAAACATAGAAGTGGATTATTGAAACATGGGATGTAATTAATAAGATGGACGATTTTTCTATGAATTATGTTTACCACGAGGCCAGTAGGAGAAAAAATCCACTTACAAATCATGGAGTTAACTAGGGTAAGTATGAAATGGTGGGGTTGGATATGTCAATATGGATAGGCATAATTTCAAAAGAATAAGAAAATTATGAATACTAAAGACTAATCCATACATAAAAGGAATTGAACCATCTTATTGAATGACTATGATAAGATTATATAGGCATACATAATTAGATGCTAGCTTACATCATTCATCATGTAAACATAACTATGAAATGGCTACTTAATCATGAAGTTAACCAAGCCAAGTATGTGATGGTGGAGTTGGATATGTCAATATGGAAAGATATTGAGTCCATATAATATAAAAAGAACAAGAAAATCACCAGGCCCAATAGAGATCATAATCTTGAACAAGGTCTACTTGGTCAGTAGAGTAGGATTGGATAAGACCTTTATACAAGATGGATAACTAATATAGATTTGGACTTGTCCATTTTGAAGGTGGTTTAAAAGGATAAATATAATTTCTCATTTAAGAATAGAAAGAGGAGGACAAAAAGAAATACTTGCCACAAATTTGTTAGAGGGAGAAACATACAGTTACATTACAAAAATCATTACACAGGACTGCATGGTAGTAAGATTGGAATGTCATCCATATAATTTGGTCTATGAATATATCAACAATGGAATTTTCTTTAAGCCTTCATGTGATCTCAAAGAACAAGAATAAATAGGGCACAAATCTTCAAATTGAAGCACTGAGGAGAAACATTGCTTCTGATAGCAAATTATAATCACATAAAAAGGTCTTCATTTTTTGTGTAAATTGTAACTATGTAGAGGAAACTAAAGGGGATCATGTAGGAGGTTGTTCTTTTGTGAAAACAACCAAGTTAGGTAGGCCATTTTATTGGTGGTGGAAAATGCTTTTGTGGGGATGCACATAGCCATAATAGAATAATCTATAAAAATTTCTTCTCTTCACTCTTTTAGACAATAGGTTGCATAATTTGACCTTGTGAAATAGGTAGACAGTTGGTTAAAACTACTATTGGCCCACTTTTTTGAATAATAGACCAAAATTTACCTAATTGACCTTCCACACCTATTTGACATACCTATTACACATCAAGAAACAATTGTTAGTATTAATCCC
>MU223959.1:497066-507943 GCA_018584345.1 Thuja plicata | reverse complement strand
ATACCCTTGAATACCCAAACTCCTCAGATGATCCCGGGAACTAGTACTCAAACTACCCAACATATAGTTCCCCCAATGGCTGCATACTTTGGAAACACTGGGTCCCCAATGGGCACTTTTCCGGGCGTAATCAATGATTTACCCTCTCACCCAGAGAAGATCTGTCCACGATATGAGCACTTAGGCTCACAGACCGCAGAAGAGAATTTACAGGCATACAAAGATGCCATGAATCGACACCGGATCTAGCATGAAGATGTTGTGACCCGCATGTTTCCTTTGTCCTTAGGGCAAAGTGAGTTGAACTGGTACCTAAACCTTCCCACCAACTCCATCAACACTTGGAAGGATATGAAAGACGCCTTCTTGGCTGCCTTTCGCATGCATGTGGACCCAGCCTGGTCCCATAGCCAGTTCATCTCCATCAGAAAGGAACCCAATGAACCTCTTGCAGCATTCAACCATAGATTCCAGTGTGCCTTGAAAAGGTGCACCGGCCCTTTTGTCCCATCGCCAGATGTTACCATACAGACATACCTTAATGCGATGGACCCTTTTGTTGCCACCCTCCTCTAGAGAACAACCGCTCCGGGCGACCGGGACACTTTGGCAAAAGTCTACAACCTGACCTTAGAGTTTTCCCGCGGTCTTAATAAGTCCCCGGGCGGGATTGGACAGAACACACCTTTCAACATGATCCCCGGCGGAACTGCTTATGCCGAGGGTTACAATCCCAATCTGGCAATAGGCGCCCCCTTGATGGCGGTGAATCCCCTGCCACCTTTGATAGACCAACAGGCGCGATATTTTTACCCTCCCCAGACCCAGATGACACCGGGTCTGAAAGTCTTCCCTTGGAATCAGCCACAGTAGACACAACAAACTCAGACACAACCATCTGGAGTGCCCTTCTTCTAGTCGTCCGCAGCTGGAGGATTTCCGCCCTCGACTCTGGTGAATCCTGCTGCCTTCCCGGGAAGCCAACAACCGCCACAACCATCCCATTGTGACACTAACACTCAGTTGACCGCCGAGGTTGAATCCCTCCGACGAATGTTGTCCACTCTGACCATGGACATGGGTCAACTAAAGGCTGGGTCCTACGCGCCCCAAAACTCAAATTCTCAGAGAGGGAATATCTTCTCCGGCCAACGAAGCAACAATGTCAGGGGAAGAAACTTCAACAACGGGCCTTGGCCAAACCAACAATAATGGAACAACAACGCTAATACCGGAGGCCCACCTCCGAACCAAAACACCAACCAAAATGGTGTTGGGCCATCCCATTTTACGTCAGTCGCAGACTTCCAGCCCATGACTAACTGGTGTCGGTTGCATGATACAGGTTCGCACAATGAAGTGAATTGTGCCACTTTGGAGAAAGTCATAATGATCTCCCAGCTGGACAGGCAGCAATCGCACGATACCGCTCCTCCAGAGCCCCCTGTCCAAGAGAAAACCCATAGTGCCTTTACCTGTGATACCATCTTCTTCGGAACTTCTGGGGAAGATGAAGAAGAATCTGAACTACAGGGATTCTTTGATGAAGCCATTCTGCCCTTTGAGGCCAACGCCTTTACCAACCCACGGGCTCCATACAACACCCGGAGCCAGGCGGGTAAAGGACCAGCTTACACGCCCTTACCTCCTGCCAAAGATACTCCTCCTCCCCAGCGGAGTAATATGACTGATCGACCCGTCCCTCCAAAAGGTCCTAGCTCTAACCAAGCAAAAGATCCCAGGGAGGAAAATCACCAGTTCCCGGGAGGAAGATTCGACATCACAAAGGCGTTAGAGCAGACCACCACCTCCATGACCTTGATGGAGGTTTTGTTAAATTGTCCTGAGTAGAAGAAGTCCCTTCTGAAGCTCTTAGGGAACCCGGAAGCAATCAGCCGCCCACCTAAGACTGTCTCGTTTGAAGATGCTAACGCGGTCATTTTCTGGGGAAACAATGAGGATCCCCCTTTCCTGCTAGGTCTGAACATTTACGGCAAAAACATACACAACTGCCTAGTAGATTCTGGAGCTTCGGGTAACATCATGCCCTTATCCATTTGTCAGAAGCTCGAACTCCACCCCACCCCATCTAATGGCGCAGTGATCCAACTAGATAAGACTGCTGTAAAAATGGTGGGGGAATTGAAAAATATTCGGATACATCTTATCTAGGACCCCAGGTTAGCCAGCATTATTGACATCCAAGTGGTGGCATCCCAGAGACTTACGGGATGTTACTAAGTCGGAATTGGTCCAAGTCCTTAGATGGATACTTTTCAACCGACTTCACCCACTTGTGGCTTCCGTGGGAAGGAGAATCCAATCAGATCCGGGTTGAAAGCGAACCCCGAATGAAACAGGCCCTTACTGAAGTCGGGAAGGTCAATGAAGTCCTTTTCTCTGAGACCTCTCTGGGGGTGTACCGACCTCTTGAAATCTTAAAGTTTGATTTCATCCCCGGAGAGGACCCCGTAGTATTACAAAGAACACAAGACTTAGAAGAAAAGGTGAGAGTTGAAGTTAACTCTCAGGGTTCAACAGCGACCCTTGCCACACTCCTGTCTGGCACTTGGTGCCGAGTGCATTACCAAAAACATTCAGAGCACGAGTGTGAGCCATGCCTATCAATCGCTACCTAGCAACTTGATATCCTCCGGAGTGAACATACAACCATTTCCCTGAGACCCAGTACTTCTACGGGATGCACTCCTTTAGTGCCACCCGCCCGGGGATTACAAATCGAAACGCCTCCGGGGATAAATTCCATTTCCACGCCGGTAGTCCAGGAGAAAATCCCCAAGTCTCCCAGCAACAATCCAAAGAAAACTCCCCGTCCCCAGCCCCAGATTACAAACAATGACTTATGGACCCTTAATTTCGACGGGTCCCAATCCAAACAGGGCTGTGGGGCCGGGGTAGAATTCGACCCGTGAGGGAAGTCCTTCCTTGCTTCCTATAGGCTGCAGTTTAACTGTACGAACAATGTCACGGAGTATGAGGCTTTGTTCCTTGGACTCCTATTCACGCTAAGGAAAGGGATCACCCACCTCCGGGCTCTAGGTGATTCAGAGTTGGTTGTTAAACAAGTCTGAAGTCAATACACATGTCACGACAAAAGGCTGGCCACATACCGCAACCGGGCTTGGAGCCTTATTGAGGATTTCGATTCCTTTGGCATTGACCTTATTCTCCGACGTCAGAACTATGTCCCAGATGCCCTAGCCGTTTCTGCCAGCACACTTGAGCCTATGGCTGGCTCACGACTCCAGAGATTTTCAGTTGAGATGGTCCCCACCCCCTCCATTCCAGACAATGTTACTCACTTTTAGGTTTTTGAGGATGACCAACATATCCTGACTTTCATGGCCAATGTTGGTCTTTTTGAGGATCAGATAGTGGAGGAACGAGACCACGATGACACTGGACAGGGTGATGAAGACGATGGGATCATGGACTTGCCCACCAACACTATCCCTAAGGGGATGGTTGCATTAGAGCGAATCTTTGATTCAGACCCCCGGGCCCGTGAGAAGGTTTCATCCTCCCCTAAGGGAGGAAAGTTTGAAAAGGTTAACATCGGCCAGCCCGGTGAAGAGAAAATCACCCACATAGGCACCTCCTGTTCCCCTGACGTAAAAGGAGAAGATTCTCGCGGCTCTCCGAGAATACATTGATGTAATTGCCTGGGGGTATGAGGACTTAAAGACATATGACACATCCATCATGACCCATACCATTCCCCTGAAACCAGACGCTAAGCCCTTTCTGCAAAAATAAAGACCGGTCAACCCTTTGATAGAGCCTCTGATTTGTCAAGAGGTAGAAAAGCTTCTGTCAGCTCGGATTATCTTTCCAATCCGACATACTACATGGGTTGCCAACCTGGTCCCAGTCAGAAAGAAGAACGGTGAGATCCGCCTTTGTGTGGATTTCCAAAATTTAAACAAGGCCTCCAAGAAAGATAATCACCCTCTCCCCTCGTTAGACGAGGTGTTGCAAATAGTTAATGGATCCCAGATGATGTCTTTCTTGGATGGATATTCAGGCTACAACCAGGTCATGGTCAAATATGAAGATAGAGAGAAAACAGTGTTTACCACCAAGTGGGGAACGTTTGCGTATAGAAGAATGACCTTCAGTTTGATCAATACAGGGGCTACTTTTCAGAAGGCCATGGACATTGCGTTCGAGGGCCTTGTAAACCAATGCATAATCATCTACATAGATGATTTGACCGTCTTCTCCTGAGACAAGTGTGATCACGCCGCCCACCTCGCTCAGATCTGCGAGAGATGTCGCCGGTATGGAATATCCCTCAACCCCAAGAAGTGCATATTCGGGGTCACCGAGGGGAAGTTGCTAGGGCATATCATCTTTGAGAAGGGTATATCCATAGATCTTGATAGAGTCGAAGCATTTCTAAACTTACAGATGCCTGGTAGTAAGAAAGAAATGCGATCCTTCTTTAGAAAAATCAACTTCGTGTGTCGATTCATCATAGGATTCACAGAGATAGTTAAACCACTCAACGAAATGATGAAAAAGGATACCAAAATTGAGTGGAGTCCTAAAGCAAAGCGGGCGTTCGCCCAGATTAAACAGACGATAACGGAGGCACCTGTCTTGGCTAGTCTGGACTATTCCATCCTGTTTTACATATACTCGTTTGCTTCACCGCATTCTTTCACGGCAGTACTAACCCAAAAAGTTAAAGGGGAGGAACGACCAATTGCTTTCATGAGTTCCCCCTTTAAGAACGCTGAAGTCCGGTATTCATCATTGGAAAAATAGGCCTTTGCTTTGGTTCACACCGTGAAGAAATTCTGGCATTATATTCTCTGAAGCAAAGTGCATGCTATCATCCCGGACCAAGCTGTCAAATCTCTGCTGATGTAAAGTGAATTAGGTTAAAGACGGGGGAAATGGATGGCCATCCTCCAGGAATACGACTTAGAGATGCAACCCATGAAAATAGTTCGAAGCCAGGGACTAAGTCGGGCAATGGCAGAAGAGACTCCCCACATAGAATGTCAGACTTATACCATGGAGTCCATTACTCAAGATCCATGGTATACCGATCTGGTGTACTTGTTGTTAAACAACAAATGTCCGGAGGGGTTATCTCCCCACAAACACCGTGCCTTGCAGATGAAAAGCGCCCATTTCATGATAAAAAACTCCACGCTTTATCGTCGAAACTATGAGGGAGTGTACCTCCGGTGCATTGACAGAGACCAAGCTGTAAAAATAATTGACGAATTCCATGGACAGTTTAGAACCGGGCACAGTTCAGCCGACGCCACCACCCACCAAATCCTTCAGGCTGGGTATTATTGGCCCTATATCTTCAAGGATGTTTACGCTCATGTCAGGAAATGTCATACTTGCCAAACTGCAGTGCATCGTGAGCGTAACCCAGCCATGCCTCTGCAACCAGTATACGAGGCTAGACCCTTTGCCTAGTGGGCATTTGACTTCATCAGAGAGATCAACCCCAACTCGTCTGCCAACCACCAATACATACTGATTGCTACTGATTACTGCACTCGGTGGTCTAAAGCCATACCTTGTAAAAATAACACGGCGGATGTAGTTATCAAATTTTTGGAGGAAAACATCGTCACAAGGTTTGGAATGCCCTTTGCTTTGGTATGTGACAATGGTCCAGCATTTTCTTCTGCATAATTGCTCGAATGGATCTACAACCAAAAGATCACACTAAAGTTCTCCAGCAACTATTATCCTCAGGGAAATGGCGTTGCTGAATCAACAAACAAGAATCTTCTTGAGGTGATCAAACATCTATTGGAACAAAACCCCTGGGATTGGCACCAAAAACTAAAGTTTGCCTTCTGGGTGGATCGCATTCGTATTAAAGCCACCCTGGGAACATCCCCATTCCACCTAGTTTATGGTCAGAACCCTGTATTCCCAGTCAACTTACAGATCCTAGTTTTACAGTTTATGCAAGAATTCAACAAAAGGGACAATATTGTGGAGGTTCGACTTTTGAATCTAGTGCGAATGGAGGAACAACGAGATGCAGCCCTTGAACATTTCGCATGTCATCAAGCAGTAGTAAAATGATGGTTTGACAGAAGAGCCCAATACAAGGCTTTTCAGATCTCGGATCTGGTCCTGCTGTGGGATAAGGCCCAGGAGAAGAAAGGAAAGCACACCAAGTTCCAACGACTCTGGCTCAGACCATACTTGATTTTAGAAATCTGTGGGGCCAACACTTATCGCCTTAACATCTTGACTGGGGAACCTCTCGCATTGCCTGTTAATGGACAGTTTCTCAAGCATTATTTCGAGTAAGGGTAAGATTGTCCCAAAAGTTGTATTATATGTAAATATCCCCTTGTAAATAGTTTTGTTGGCTGTCCTCCGGGGCAGTCTCCTTTCTCTTTCTTTTGTTGTCTTTTTTTTTTCTTTTGGCTTTCCTTTGGTCCTGGCGCTTTGTTCCATCTCGTAGGAATGGGAATGCCTCGCATAACTTTGGCCTCTGGTGCGATGCCTCCGGCATTGTGAACTTTAGAATCTATCTTTATCACGGTGGAATCAACCCGGTCTCTGGGATTATTTTGCAGGTTATGGCTCATTTTTGAGCAATCTCCATTGGGTGTTTTCTTCGAGTCTGGAAATCAGTGAACAATAGTAATCTAGGGAACAAGTAATCAGACACATCGAGGGTAGATCGGCTGTACTGATTGGTTGATCCACATCTGAAATCTAAAAAAAATTCTTCCCGGGTCTGGAGTTTTATCTTCTTTGAATATCTAAATATAGGTGGACAGGTGAAAGAAGTACCGCCATTTGAATTTAGCTAAGCTTAGGCTCAATGGTGAAAGAAGTACCGCCTTCCGCACCTGGAAATCAATAAAAATAATAAGAGAAAAAATTGGATGAAACTCCGGTCTCCGGGGGAAGCAATCAAATTGATGACTGGTTTGATATAATTAGTACCGCCTCTCTATTCCTCCCAAGAGGTCATTGGCTTGATTCCCTTCCAAAACACACACGACACCACTGATAGAAGGCTCTAGACTGACTCCTGTGTGGTCGGGTTCTCTCGAATTTGCTGCTCTCTCTCCCTGTTAAACCCTTCGGGAGGACGATTTGTTCCAGTTGTGCTAACCAGAGATTCTATGGTTCTCAAATGCGCGAAGACATTTGTCCCAGATAGTCGCCATTTGTTATGCCCTGCATCCCCGTCCCTACATTTTGTGTGCAAAATGTTGGGTCCCCCTTTTTTTTTCGCTTTGCTTTTTGCTGCAGCTTTGCCTTGTCTTTCTTTTCCTTTTGTTTTCTTTCTCCGGGGTTTTCTTCCCCGGTGTGTGCTATTTTCTTGTTTCGTTTGTTTCTCTCCGGGATCCCAGATCTCGGAGGTTGCCTTTTGGTTAGAAGCTTGATTCTGAACTCTGGGATTCTTTGTGATGATGTTCCTAAGGTTTAGGAACATCCTCGTAAGGAATCCCCGGGCCCGGAGTCTGGAGGTTTTTCCAGACCTGAAATCTCCAGAGGAGGAGGATTACTTTTACCGCGGGTATAAATAGACTCGCCTGTCATTTTCACACTTACCGCGATTAAAATCTTTGAGCACTTAGAGCGAAATAGAGAGATTTTGAGAGCGATTAGCAGAGCAGTTACAGAGAGATTTGTGATAATCATTGCTTAACACCTTCTACTGTTCTCAGACGTACGCTAGTGCTCCGTGGTGGTGATCTCGACGGCTTGACGATTCGAAGTTGTTGCAGAGTTCTCCTGGTAATCTTTCCCTTCCTCCACCTTCCATGTTTTCAGGTTGGTTTCTCATCTTTCCCTTCTCTTCGCTTTGCTTTCATTTCTGGTTCTTTGGGTTTGCTTGTTTTCGTTCTGTTTGCTTTGTTTCTCTGTTGTTTTTCTTTGGTCTTCTAGTTTTGCCGCTTGCTGGTGGCTCAGCTCTACCAGAAGGTTGTCCGCCTTCTGTGTAGATGTAGATAGTTTGTAAATAATTTGTAAACAGCTTGTGGATAGCATGTGCATAATGTAGATATTGTATATTGTTGTTTCTGCCGTGTTTGGTTGTCCCGCGGGAGTCGTCCGTGTGTATATTTATGTATATATGTATATTTCTATAGGTAGCCCTTGTGTATCTCCCTCCCTTTCATGTATATACCCCTTGGCTCTCTGTATATCCTTCCAGATGGCTCGACGAGCTGGTCGAGTCACCCTTGCTACTGGTTTTTTGCCTCCAAGCTTGCTTCGAGGCAAAAAACCACCTGTTTGAAACTCGGCTCTCGGCCGGTTTCAAACAGGCAGTTTTCTCTCTCCTCCATCAAGGCTGTCAGAGCCTCATTTATTTTCCATGCGCACAATTACTTCTGGCCAAGTGGCTTTCCCTTTTCACGCATTCGAACAGTTGGCTCCGCCGCCAGTTCCATCACATCTATTCAATGCTAGCGCACGTGGCGTCCACATGGACTTGCTTCCACATTCTTCTTTACTAACGGTCATTTCTTCAGGCTTCGGGCCCCCTTTCCACCATTCAGCCCATGCCTTTGTCAAATATGATAAAACTTCCCGGGCCCGAAGATACAATGAAAAATGCTAAGTTTATGTTTTGCTTTTCGGATACTTGTGCGAAAAACTAACTTTTCAAGAAAAGCAAAACAGCGCGGTGGTAAGAACTCCAGACCCCAGAGTTACTATTTTATTTTGATAAATATATTCTGACGGTCGCTTTGTCTTGCAGGTCCGGACTTCACTTTACAATCATGTCTGAAGCATCCGCATCATCTCCTCCCGGAAGTCCGGAGTTGCCATCCACAACCGAGACCAGGGCAGCGGCAAAGTCCAAAATAGAGAAGGCCCTGGCAAAGCTTCCCCTCACCATGAAGTATATGCAGGGTGAGGAGATTGTGGGCTCAAAGATCGAGTCTCAGGTAAAATTGATGACCGACCCCAGTGTCGGGACTTGGGCAGAAATGCAGGCTCTGGTAAAGATCATGCACATCCAGCGACAGGCTAAAGATAAAATTGCAACCAACATTGGAGGTTCTGAAATTCTCCGGGCAGCTTGCTTCCCATGCTCCGTGCAGTCTCCGGAGCTTGTTCTCACCCTGGCTGCCAACTATAACTCTTCCGTCCGGGCCGTCATGTTAGCAGCTGCAGAACCTATGGGATTCCCCACTCCACTGGTGTCCCTTGACCCAGTTACTTTCCAAGCAGGCCTAGGGATCCCGCAATTTGATAGGGCCACAGTGGTCACAAGGACCGATGCCTTGAAAAAATTCAACCAACTGGAGGATGCCGCCTGGGTGTACATGAACACTCACTGGCTAAAGGTCCCAAAGAGGGATCCAAAAAGAATGAAGATAGATATCCCCCGCTCCGAATTCAAGGAAAGCATCCAAATGGGGATGATAGCATTGGCCCGGGTATTTGGGCAACCCTCTGCCCAGGAATTTGCAAAGTGGATGTACTATTTCCTCCTGGGAATCTCCACTAAGGGGGAGTTCTTTGACTGGGCGACCATAATTTCCAATCATGTCGACTCTCAGTTCCTGCAGTTGAACGAAAAGAAGAAGTTCTATATGACTTCTTATGTTTTCTAGGCTTTGGCCCAACAGAGGCCCCACTCCAATGGCCTACTTACAGATGGCGTTCTCGGGCTTGGCCGGGGACAGAAAGCGCCGTGGGACCGTTTCCCACAAATTCAATGGGAAGCTAGCTTCCCCAGTTACTGCCGGGTAAATGACTCCTTTGTTTACTACCATTTTCTCACACCCACCCAGGATGCCGGATACCACCTGTCTACAGAGGCAATGAAATTGGTTAGTAGTTATGGGCACTACTACATCCATTTCCAGCAGCACACATACATTAGGGTCGCCAGCTTCTCTGGGAAACCCTACTTGTTACCCAAGCATTGTGGGGACAAGATCGTGCTACTGGAATATTGCCGGCAGATGATGGAGCTGCATACCCTCTTGCCCCACAAGAAGGTCCCAAATATTTCATTCGCAATCTCCTGTGGGAACTACACTTGCACTCTGGCCGCCGCAAAGGAGGCAGATAACGAGCTTCAATGTTACAACTTGCAAGAATTTTATCTGGCGCGGAAAATTTTTATAGTGGCACAAATATCTCTATATATGTCATCTAACTCAGACATGCGAATATTCTCTCTAAGTTTATCTATCCTATATGAGCTGTCAGAAAAATACTCGTCAGATCAAGAGTGCGATGTGTGTAGAAACTGATGAAATATCAGATTCAACTCCAAGATCCAGCTGCATGTAAAAACCTGTCACAAGGAATGAAGCGTAAGGAGGAAAAATAAAAACTCAGATGTTACTCAAAAAGTGAGAGCAAAAATATTATCTGAATTAATGAACAACAATTACAAAGTTCAACCTTAAAAAGGTGAACGAAACCCTAAAAGGTAAATACTAGGTTGCACATTATTAATTAAGAATTAATTAATAACACACCTAAGAGAAGCTTAAGCAACTAGAGTAATAATACTCTAACACCCCCCCTTAAGCTGAACGCAGGGAGAAAGCTGACCTAGAAAAACTATGAAAGCAAGAAATGGGTCCTGGCAACAAGGCCTGATCAGGTACCCAACAACAAAGAAATCTCTGTAAACCAGGGAAATAGAGAAAACCCAGTGGGAAAAACCCTACCCCAAAAAGAGATAGAAAAGCAAGCAAAGACAAAAATAATGACTTTAAGAGACTCTCTCAAAGCTAGTAGTACAATGCGTGCTGCTAACCCCCCATGAGAGAGGGTCGAGGCTCCAAAGCCCCCCCAGAATGAAAGAACCCCTGGAGCAAAGAAAAAACCACTGTGACTCCAATGCAGAGGAGTGAAAGTTAGTGGGTGCTGAAGAG
>MU223959.1:455581-472546 GCA_018584345.1 Thuja plicata | reverse complement strand
CTTAGCACTAACCGAATCTATTCAGTTTTGAAAACCTTTAGGAACATTAGGGAATTGGTGAGCCCTTTTACTTCTATATGCTTGTGTTCATCTTTCAGTGCTCCATCTTCATTACATAGCTTCTTATAAGCTTCTTCAACTTCTGAATTTCCTATCTCTACAATCTTGCCATGTATGAAAGATCGAATGTCTTCCACGAGTAAAACCCTAGCTGGTATGCATGAGAATGGTCCAGCATTGTCGAGTTGTGACACAACCTCAGGATGAATCTTGTAATTAGGTTATGTTGGTTGTATTCCTAGTTTTGTTGCTTTGCCCTAAATTTTGTTGCCTTCATGCCAATTTCTATCCTAAATCAGAAGGTATGTCCCATTTTTTAAGTATCCCTGTGAAAATTCTAGGTCTTTAGGTCAAAATCCACATGAATAGTGCAAAAACCCAAAACCCTAGGCTCTTTTCTAAGTAAAATGAAAAAAAGCCCTAAAATGTCAATCGGGTTTCTATTATTGCATTACCTTTTTGAAAAACTTAAGTCATGTGCCTTTTTCGATAGTCGCCTAGTCGCTTGATCCTAGAAGCATATTCCATTTTGTTATGAGACTTGGCGATTAACTATTGTCGGGATGTCTCTTGAAGAAATAGAATATTCCTTATATGTTATGAGACTTGGTGAAACCCTTCAGTCGCAAAGTCTCCCAATGCAGAAACACGTCAGCAACCAACATCTAAACAAACAGTTAAGTCGTGGTGTCATGCAAAGGATCCAGCAGTTAGTGATTTTTTATGAGACTTAGCGATTGCTTCAGTCGCGGGGCCTCCAGATTAAAACACAGTTAAGTGACATGTTAAAATCTTATGTCACGTAGTCTCCAAGTAAAATAACAGTTAAGTAAAAGATGTCGAGACTTCACGACAAACCACAAGGATTTTAGAATATATGGCAGTCGGGTTGTCACTGGATTAAGATGCTAAGTCAGTGTTTAATCAGTGATTCAGAGACAAATAGTTAAAGGAGACACATGTCCACAATGAGCAGAATGAAGGTTAGTCGCGTGGTCTCCCAAAAGGAAAAATTCATTTGGCGATTAAGAGACTAAAAGGTATAAAGTTATATATTATCGCATAGTCTCCAAATAATTTAAAGCTTTTAAGATATACTCAACGACTTAGCGAAGCCGTCAGATGCAGAATGAGAAAAGATCAACGGTAGTCACTAAGTCTCCATCAAATTTGCATGATAGTAAAAAGTGCTCGCGACAAAGAGATTACCTTCAGTCGCATAGTCTCTGAATTAAAATCAAAAGGTAAAGGTTGTCGCATAGTCTCTAAAAGAAATATCAAGTAGCATTTTTAATCAGCGATTGGGTGACTAAGGTTAGTCGCGGGGTCTCGTAAAGATAAATAAACACTCACCGACTTGGCGATAACAGTTAAAGGTAAAGATAACCTTCAATCGCGGGGTCTCTGAATAAACTTTGGGTTAAGCATTTCATCTAGCGACTTTGATTTATTCAGTCACGTGATCGCTAGAAGTTAACTGTGGTTAGCCAAGTAAAGAAAATCACACAGTCCCTAGATCTCCAGGAGAATTGAGGATTAAGAAATTTGATCAGTGAAAAGGAGATATTGCACAGTTGCGTGGTCACTGAATATGAAAAATCATAAAAGGTGGCAATTGCTGACATGACAACGTAGAAGATTCAGTGCACAATGAAAATATAGAAAATTAATTGTTGTATGGAAAGGGTAGCTGAGATGTCTATTGGAGAACCAATCATATGAAGACATGTCATTCTTTTCAAATTGTTTAAGGGTTTTTCTGAAAGTGCACTCATATGATTTTGATTTCCTGTCACACTCATGAACTACGGCTAGGATTTCAATTAATTCCACAGCATGTTAACTTGAAAGAAAAATTGATTGTCTTTCCAATGATGAGCTATGTACTTAGGAGAGCTATCATAAAGAGTTGATCGCAGGATCATTTTCACTTATCATACATCCAGAATTGCAAAGCGAAGAAGTGCTAGGTCTTTTGTTTTCAGAAGGTAGAAATTGATCGATTGCAGGCTAATTCTCTAGTTGTCAAGTTTCCTGAATTATTAAGTAGTGAACAAAGAAGAGTAGTAAGTTCTGAGAGGAAATTTGTTTCAATATCGGTAAAAGAAAAGGTTGAAATAGAGAAAGATGAGTAAGGTCGTTAGTGTGGCTTCTACCAGTGGAAGGAGTGATGAAGTAGATGATGATGCAAAAGGGAAGAGGAATTTATCTGATGAATTACTGAAGCTGTTGCCAGGGTCCACACAAAACAAGAGGGAAAATGCAAATTTGATGGCAGATGACTACTGTGAGATCAGAGATGCTCGCACTCCAGGATCCACAGGTTTTTCTCTCTACAATTATTTTTATAATAATTCTAATAAGGCCATCCCAGTGTCAAACCCTTGGACTAGTGGTCTTACTAGGTTAATTGTCCCTGATGTCTATGTAGACGTAGACTTGTTTTTAGGTCTTGCCAGCCATTATGATGCTTTATCTAAGACAATCAAGAAAAATGATGGTACTGCCCTATTAATTTTGAATAGAAATTCATTCATGCAAGCCTTCGGCTTATACAGTACCATGTCCACTAAGATAAATCTTACTAGGCAAGAGGAGAGGTATAGGTTACAACCTGGTGCTGCTAGGAATCAATTGCAGAAACATATGCTTAAGGAGGTTAGGAATCATATTACTCCTATACCTAGGACTGCACCCTACTGCTTTAAATACTTACATTTCTATATTAAGTATATTTCCTATGCTTTATGTAGAGTGTTAGGAATAAATGGAGGAGCAGAGAAAATAAATGTTGGAATTCTGATGATGGTACTGGACTTGCAAGATGTGCATTCTAGCACCAGTTATGACTACATACAGTACATTATGGATAAAATGCATGAGGTATTTATAGTTGTACAGAAGAAGATGAAGGATCCTAAAGAAAAGGAACCTAGGTTGCTTCATTATTCTATCCTGATGCATTTGTTATTGCATTTTAACTATGGGATCATGGATGTGAACAACTTGAATCCTCAGAGGATTTTCCATGGCCGACCTAATCCTATTCAATTTTGGGTTAGGATATGGAATTATACATCCAAGGACTGTGACTTTTGTGGATTTGAAAATTGGATTGTATATCCATTAATGCAGAGCATGGGTATTAGTAAGACTAGACTCCTAGTAAAGGTACTGCATTTGTTGAGACCTTCTGAGTATGTGGACAAGTGGGAAGGTGATCATAACTGGGGAGACTTCTTCTTCGAAGAAAATTTTACCATGTTTAGGGTATATGGATGCACACATCCACCTCATGTCCTACCCTATCATGTGCCATCCAGATTTTCTGCCATGGAGTTCATCTGGCAGCTATTGTTAACTGATAATGAACATTTTGCACCACATAGGAAGGGGAATTTAACCCCTATACAGTTTAAAATATTTAAATTTACTATTATTAATGGTGCTATAGATCAAGTGAGTGGATGGTTGGAAAGTTGCAAGATGAGGGCAGCATTATACAGATACATTGACCCAGAGGGATTCATTGCAAGAGCTAGGAAACTTCTGACTCCTACCATCCCCAATACAAGTGTGCATGGTTTTTGTGTGGAGGAGGATGCTACAAGAAATCTCCTTGATGAAGATGAGATAAGGACAAGAAGAGAAAGAATTTAGGAGTTACTGAATTTGGAAAAGCAAATAAAAAGAAATGGGTTATCATTTGGAGGGTTCTACCCTAACTTACCATATTTTGATCAAATTAAGGCTATGATTGACAATTTTTATGTACTATATGACCATTTGGATAATGTTTTAGATACAAAGAAAGGAGGAAAAGAGCCTGAATATTCAGAATCTGAATATGAGAATGATATTGATGGGGACTATGCCCGTCCACCTCAATTTGATCAACCTCAATAGGATGTTGCAGAGACAGCACAGGTACAAGGAGAACAAGGCCATATCATAGACCTAACTAAGGTGTCATAGCCAGATGATGTAGAAGAGCCTGCCACAAAAAGGAAAAAGGTTGACCCTGGTCAGACTTCCTCTGTAAGGAAAGATAAGAAGAGAGATAGAAAAAGTGCTCTCATTCCTTGAAATAGATTGTATGATCATAATCTGAGGAAAATAATCAGACATGGGAAGAGACAACAGCAGGATGAGGAAGAAAATGTAGAGTTTCCTCTCCAGGCATGCATTGATGAAAGATTACTGCATCAGTAACAGTTTCTAAGTGATGACAATTTTGTCAAGACTGATGAGTTCAAAAAAAATTTGAGGTGGCATAAGAAAGAACAAATAAGGGCACAATTGAAGTCAAATGGAGAGGAGACAGTTACAAATGAGGATTTTCTAGCTTTGCAAGCCTATGAACCTGACAGTGAGGATGTCTCTCCAGATGAGGCAAGAAAAATTGTCTTGAATAGTGGCATTTTGCTTGCTGAGGGTTGGGACTTAGCCTCAGCATTCATAATTGACCAGATTAGAAAGAAGCCAAACCTAAAATTGGCAAGTGAGATTCAAATGGGTGACATGATAAAAGGATTTGGATATAGTCCAAAATCACAGGCCTTTGCCATGTGGAACTTATGTCCCAAGGACCAGAAGCCTCAACTAGTATACATTCAGGAGAGCATGGTGGGGAACCAAATGGTCTGAACTGTACAGAATACTGGAGATCTTGAGATTTCTCAGATCATGACTCATTGGGAACACTTGAATGAAGACAAGACAAAATAATTGTTTGAGAAGTATGGCATTTTGATTGAGGAAACAAGTTCCCTAGCCAAGGATAGGGAATTATGCCATATAAAGATACATCAACAGAACCTGGTCATTGTTGAGATGACAAAGAAACTACAAGAGAAACCTGAGGTAGTTTATGTGCCTTCAGAACAACCTTTACAGATAGAGGAGAAAGCAGAATCAGAGGAAGTGGCTGAGATAGAAGATGTGGGCAAAAAGAAAAAATGAGATAGCCCTAAATGCATTAAGATGCATTCTTCAGCATAGGATTGATATACTCAAGGACAAAATAGATGTCATCCTAAATGCTTACAATAAATTTCCCACCTTGCATACAGAAGTGACAGGGTACATTGCCATTTTGAACCCTTATTTTGTTAATTGGTCTCCTAGGGTTCAGGTTTTTGAAAAGTTTTCTTCTTTGCAGCCCCTTAGATCAGATTTACCTGAGGTTGTGACAGAGGTGGAGGATGAAATTAAGAAGGTTAATATAGCCTTATCTTTCTTTAAAGGTAAGCTAAATCAGGCAGAGGCTAAGTTAAGCCTGTTTTCTCTGGATTTTAATAGGTTTATTCCTCCATTAAAAGGAGAAGATGAACAAGTTAAGGCCTTGGAGGCCTAGACAAGTGAATTTGATAGTAGAATGCCAAGTAATGAGGCATTTATTTTAGGATTTAATTTAGATATGGAGGGTTTCAATAAGATTTTGGATGAAGCCTTCAAGGCAGAGACTGACATGAACAAGTTCTTAATGGATGTTAAAAGCATCACAGATGTCAAATGGAAAAGATAGAAGGTACAAGTAGAGATTACACAGAACTTTAAATGGCTAGTAGAGGATGAAGTGACAGCATGGGACCTAATGACCAAGCCTAAGAAAAAGAAGCCTGTGGTTGTAGAGGAGGAAATCCTGGATGAAGAATAAAGGGGAACACTTGGTGCCTGATCGTTGAGCACAGGGAGGTTAGTTATTACTAAAGATAAGTGTAAGTTAGCCTGTAATGGTGGTCACTTGATCTTAATATAAATATCAGAAGCTATACTAAACACTATCAGAAAAAGCTGCCAGATTCCAGAAGAAGACAAAAGAATATCAGATTTCATCCCCTATTTTTGTCTCTCCACCGCTTCTACATTCTCTTTCTTTGTCTTTTATGTACTTTTAGGGTTAGGTTCCTTAAACCATCTAAAGCTTGGTGCATCCTAATGTTAAGGATTCCAAGATGGTTAAGGACCTATAAATAGATCAAAATTGTAATAGATCAAGAAGATGAAATATATTGAAAATCAAACTTTCTAGATTTGTGTCTGTGTCTTCAAGCTTTATAAGCTTTTCATGTATTAAAGCATAAACATATGAATAAAATATAGTGCAACTTTACTCTATCTTATTGTTATCTCTTTACTTGTTGTGTATGCTCTTTTATGTTTAAATTTGTAAGGCATTTTTAGGCATATTGGTTACAAGGTAGCTATTAAATTTCTTGCAAGTTTCTTTCAAGGAAAGAACTAAGTTTTGTGAGTGGTTTCAGGGAGCATAACAATATTTATGGATTTGATACAATATTGTAGAGGTAACAAGATAGTTTGTAAGACACTTTATCAGACTTGCATGTAGGTTGTAAGGCAGCTTACAGTATTTTTTTTTGTTTTTCTGTGGATTTTCATTTATTAACTCTATAAACCCAAGGATAGGAACTGGTCTAGGAATTGGTTTGGTAATCTATCATCATCCAAATATTCAAATACTATTCAACCAATTACTTTCAGGATATTAGTGTAAAATCAATTGTACTCATATGTGATTACATTTGAAGTTTGTTGATTTCTTAAAGAGTAAAATAATAGGTTATTCCTCCTAGACTCACAAGAGTTATAAAAGGAAAGAAGAATGAAATTCCCTATTATGCTACTGTCTGCTATCACTAATATATTGATTTGGATTGTCAAGATTTTTCTCAGAATAGTCATAGTTATCTGCATTGTTATATACATGTCCATCTAAAAATAGAGCATTCAACACATAAGTAAAATCCACTCTAAAGATACTGTCAAGTCAGTAATCAGTCATAGGTAAACCTTGCCTGAGTCAATGGATCTCAAAAGAGAAGGAGGTGATAATAGGTATCCCTAGTGTTATCAAAATACCTCATCAAATAGTGTTTTCTCTTTCTTGAGTCAGAGTATCAAAGGCATTGGGAGTCATAGAGTTTTTTCAAGTATTCAAGCATCTTCAGAGGCCCTGTAAGAAAAAACCCTAACAGGTTCCTCACATGCCAAATTCTTGATGAGCTTGAACTCATCCTTCTTTGTGTTCTTGGATTTCACAGCTCTTGATGTCAAGGCCATTTTCAAAATTTAGGGCTTCCTATGAAATGCGCAAAAATAGAGTTTTCGGTTCTGTAGAACTTACTGTATGCTCTTGCAATGATTTTTGAACTGCTTTGGAGTGTTGTGTGTCCAGTTGTGGTCGCTCTATGGTTCATTTTATTTCTACTTAAAAATTACCTTGGTCGCTCTGCTCTGGTCGTCATGAACAATGAGTTAATATGTTGCCTTATTTATAATTGTTGCCCTAAAATGTGTGTCATAAATTATTACCAACTCCTCGGTGTATGAAGATGGAGCTCATTGGTAAAGAATTAATTTTCCTTTGGTGACAATCATAATGTTTCAGAGTAGTGATTATTCCACTTTCTTTTACCGATGGGTTTCGGTGTCACAGACAACTTGTTCACTTTGTTTGTTTACCAATGAGGCTGGGTTTACACTTAGCAACTTTCTTTCTTATGTTAACTGACGCTTCTCGGTAAGTATAGGCAGTCTTGGATTTGAGTGTGTACTGACAGGATTCGGTATGAATACCCGATAGCATAGTTATCACAAATTTTAACAAGTAATACCATGATGCATCTTTACTTATGCTAATTTGACATTATATCAACATCTTATGGAACTGGTGTAAAATAATAGCTTGAGGTAATGCAGTTCCATACTTACTTGTTCTTCTTAGGTGGGAGTGGTGATGTCACCGGATCCATTGGATGGGGTGTCACCATTTGCATTTCTCGGTCCAGATTCATCATTGTTTGAATCTCTTCTCCATATTTTGTCTCTTTCCCTATGGATGTCTTTAATGGTATTTCCATTGGGATATGCGCTTGTCTCTGTCATTCGGTCTCTGCATTCTTTCTTGAGATAACCAAATTTATGACAATGTGAACATGCCATTCCGGGGTTTGTCCAGCCTCTAGACTTTCTAGTCCACTGTCTCATGCAGTTTGCACTAATGTGACCATATCTTCCACATGCTGTACAATTTGTCCAACTATTGTAATCCCATACATATTGGTTATCGACTCTCTTCAATTGATAGGGATTTTCTTTACCTTTAGGCTTCCATGCTTTCCTTTTCTTTTTCTAGCATTCAAGACTTGTGTTCCCATTCATTTTGCAAGTAGGACAGTACTTTTCCATATAGGTTTCCTTCTTTGGTTGTTTCATTTCAGACTTACATTCATATGCTTTATGTCCTTTCTTGTTACATTTATAACATAATCCTATGAATGAATATGTAGATTTAGGAATACCTTTCATTTTTCCTCTGCATACATTTGATGTATGGCCAACTTTCCATAGTGATTGCATGTAAGCTTTCTTGGTCTTGAATTTGTGTAGAAATTATTTGGATCAGTTTGATTTGATGATTATCCATTCTCAGTAAAACCTAGACCGGTATTGTTGTTGACTCTTCGTTGTCCTTCAAGAAAATCATCCATTCTTTTATTGATTTCTTCAGCTTTCTTGATAATTTCATTATGATGCTGCTGAATTCTTATTTCATGTTTCAACTTTTCATTGTCATCCCTTAGTTCACTGATAGCTTCTATTCTTTCAATGAGTTCAACATTTATTATGTTTGCTTCTTGACTCATAAGAATAATCTGATTTGTAATCTCATGGTGATGCTCTGTAAGTCTTTTTATTTCAAAATCTTTTTCTTGTAGCTTTTCAGTGATCTTTCTTCTATCATCAATATCTAGTGTTCTTTCTTGCTCAGCTTGTTTAGCATTGTTCATGACATCAATCATCCTTACCATCTTTGTCTCTTGACCGATTTGCAGAGATTTAACTTGTCCAGCCAGATGAAGATTGATTTCAGTTAGGCTTGTGATGCTTTCTTCTGATGTATCTGATGCTTTGCTTATAGTTGATCCTGAAGACTCAAAGAAATCTAGTATCTCTTCCTCATGATAATCTGTCTCATTATAGTGAGATGCCATAATATTTCTTTCATCAAACAGTTGTCTCATGTTGATTCTAGCTTCTTTATAATGTTCACAGAACATCTGAATTTCAAGCTTCTTATTCTCAATATTTTTATCAAGTTTATACTTCTCCATTGTATGATCTTTTCTCTTAAGCCTTTCAGCTTTCCAAGAAGAGACTCAGCTTTGATATCAATCATTGGGATTAATGGGAAGTATGTACTGAGAGGGGAGGGGTGAATCAGTACCTCTAAAACTTTTGTATCCTTTAATCAATTAACCTTTGTAATCAATTTTATATCCATTCAATCTGATCTATACTATCTTGATGTGAGTTATATCGATTCATAACATTAACATACATGTGAAAATTCATAGAAATATTCATGAAAGTAAATTGGCACATAACACAAGATATGATATCGCAGAAAATTCTTGTTAGGAAGTAAAAACTATGGTGGGGATGGCACCCACAAAATCTTCACTATCTGCAGATTGGAAGGGGTCGGTTAAGGCTTACAAGTTGATCACTTCTGATGATCTACCATGTTAAGAGTATCGGTGGAGACCTGTTAAAGTCTACTCTGTTAGGAGCTTTAGCAACACTATTGAGTGTGCACTCAGTTAAGAGATTTGTTGTTGGACTGTTAAATCCACCTTCCTTGAAAGGATTTTTACACTTTTCTCCACTTGTTAGAATGATAGAAAATTACAAATTGACATGGTAAATGAAATCTCCTATTGATGATACAGATCCAATTTATTTTACATGAAAAATATTATCACCTTATTGTGATTGAATAATACCTCTGATTCTCGGTATCCTCTACTCTTGGTTCTTGCTAACCAAATTCATCTTTTCTTGTTATGGTTCTTGAAACTCTCAATCTAATCCATATATGTGCTCGTTGGCTTCATTCATCTTCTCCTCTCTATTCACATCATTTTTCATCCGTGTATAATGAATGATTGCATCATCTATTTATAGATGGATTGACTTTAGTAAGTTTTGAGAAGAACAATGTTAACTCTAAGATCAAGTTTACAACGTGTACCTAGATCTCCTAGTCTATGTGTTTTAAATCAATTAGATTGATTAAAGCACATACATTCATGTTTCTTGTCCCTAAAGAAATGGATTTAAAAACAAATCAGTATCCTATAAATAGAATAAGCTTGCTTTCTCTGATGTGGAGGTCAGATGCACTTTTTGCGGGCTACAACTGACTTTTGATTTTTGTTTGTCGATTATGCTTTGTCTGTCTTTCGGTTTTGTTTTGTCAGTTTCTCTTTAACTATCTCTTCGGTCTATACTGTATCCTACATGTCAGGTTCCTCTTTCGGGTTCCTCTTTATCTTTCTGTCTTTTCATTTTTGGTTTACACACAAAGTTGTGTTGTCGGTTATCTTTGAGCACTTAGTCATCTTCGATGATCTCTTTCTATCTGATCTTCGATTTTCTCTTGTCTTGCCTTTCGGTGTAGCCTTACCAAAAGTTTTGTTTGCATACTAATGGAAAATTAATGTCATCATTATACTCTTGCTGGCTATAATATATTTAAAATTCTTAATAGTTACATGAAAATACAAATGGGGATCAAAGGAGCACCCTAGGACTGGCTCAATAAGTATGGATTCCAATGGGGTGGCCCTCACAAAATTGTTCGGTACTTTGGCATCCCCTTCTCTGTGGATCCCTCTCTTAAAGACATGTGGCTTTGGGTTAAGGAAAAATTTGATAAAAAACTAAATAAATGACAGTACAAATTTCTTTCTTTGGCTGGTAGAGTGCAAGTTTGTCAAAAGATCCTCTCTTCTTACAATATTTATTATTCTTCAGCCTGGATGTTAAAAATTATCAAATCTTGGAGATCCAAAAGGCTATCATAAATTTCCTTTGGTCTGATGGAAAAGGCAATAAAAAATTGCATGTTGTTAAATGGAATTGGTGCCACATTCATAAGCAACTTGGGGATCTTGGTCTTAAAGATCTGAAAACCCAAGTTATTTCTCTTGCTACCATGTGGATATTTTTTTCTCTAGATGGTCAGGAACCTTGGAAAGTTTTAATCAGAAATAATATTGAGCGGGGGGTCCCTAAGGATGCTAAATCTTGGAAGTCCCTTAAATTTAGTGATTTGATTGCTGGAGAGTTTCATGTTTATGTTCAAGGCTCTTGTCTCATTAAAATGATTTGGAAGGCCTGGGAGTATGCTAGGTAACATTTAACTAACATTAATATCTGTAGTAATGATCTTGTGCATAGTGAATGTTCTATATAGTGGAACCTATCCCATCTGAATAAACCCCTTGACCTCAACCAAGGATGTTCGGCCAGATCATGGGCTAATCTTGGTATCTCTCACCTTAATGATATCCTAGAACATGACACTCTCATTAGCTGGGAGAACCTAAGTTCCAACTATAACCTCCCTAAGTCTCAAAAAAATACCTACAATATGATTACCAAGGCTTGTCGCTCTCTCCCTAATAAATGTCATGTTGACTCTCAAAGATTACTGGAGTTTAAATGGATGGATGACACTGTGCTATCTAAAATAAAGGCTCGTAATATTTACAATGTTTTGATTACTGGTAAAAATAGGTTTTGAAGGGGACTTGAAACCCTTCACAAATCTAGAAGCAAAAGATAGGAAGAAGTAGGATCAACCAAACAAAGAACGCCAATAATGGTCAGCCCATGGAAGGGTAGCACAACCAACAAAAAACTAAAAACCAGCACAAAAGACAAAAAAATAGCCAAAGCACTAGATCAACTGGCAATATTTAGAATTCTATCTTTTTCATCCAGGGTTTCATCCATTTTGGCCCAGATTTTATCCATACTCACAATACTACTTTTTAGCTCTTCCACATTCATCTTCATAGCTAGAGACTTCTTCTTGTTGTTGGCTCGGGTTCTAGAGCTTGAACCACCAATATCCACCTCAGCATCATTCTTCTGATCATCTTCCTCACCCATGCCACTGGTGAGCAAGTTGATCAGGATTTTCAGATTGCTGCTAGATGCTATCATACTGTCCTTACTATGCTTGAGAATGTCCATGATGGTGCTCTCCATTTTATTCATCTTGTTCTGCACTTCATCGACGACAATGTTCAAATTTTGGGTCAAGTTGCTCTCGTTGAGACCTTTTTACAACTTCTCCTGAAGGATGGAATTAGTAGCTTCCAGCTTTGTGCATTTGAGGCTGGGTCTCTTTATCTCATGGAAACACCACTTGTTGTATTTGAAAGAATACAAAGCCTAAGCTTTGGCAATTTGAAGAGCACCAATAGTAACTTCCTCCTTATCATCAAAGTCGTCAAAGACCATTCTGATAGAGGATTATCTGCCTCTTCTCTCACTGGTTTCTATTTTATCCTCTTAGGAATTATCCTGGGTATCTTAAGAGACTTTCATATCATGTCTCATGCCCTCGACAATCTCATCAAGAATGGGTACATCCTCCGCTTGGAAATTCCTCTCAGGGGTATTCTTCTCCACATAGTGGATAGCAGTATCAAACAATTCATCAACATTTTGGGATTTTTGTAGAATGATGTCTTCAAAATTATCAATGTCCCTTGACTCTACATTGACATTCTCTGCATTCTCCATGCTACCCAAATTATCTTTTTCTATGTTCTACTCCTCAGCCTCAACCTCCCTGTTCTGGATATCATCATCCTTCTTATAGGTATCATCAGCAACAATATGAACGGTCTCATTCTTCTGCTCTACATTCTTCCTATTCTCCTCATGGTCCCTATTCTCTTCCTCGCCCTTGTCCCGAGACTTGATAATATCCTCTAAGTCCTTAGTATCTTCCTCTTCACCATTAGGGTTTTGCTCATTCTAGGATTCATGGTCCTTCACTTCCTCTGAATCTCAGTCTCATTGTCTTCATTGTAGCTACTCTCTATAGCTTCCGTCTTCACAAACCTTTGCTTATTCAAACTACTTTCAAGATTAACCTCAGCTATATGTTTACCCTTTCCCTTAATGCGTGTTTTGACAGTAGGATTAGGGATGGAATCCCTTATGTATCCATAAATCAACATAATCAACCCTTCATGCAGAATGTCCTTCTTAGCCTTCTTCTTATTCTCATTTAGACTTTTAATTAGAGATCTATGTAAGTAATAAGGGATGTTGATGGTATCCTTATACTTGAAATGATTGAGAAACATGAAATGGTGCGACTTTGCCACATGAAATGCGCATCAAGTGTAAAATACTCCATATCAACTAGGAGGGTGTTGCGCCAAATTTCCTTGACCTTTTTGACATCAATGTACTCATTGGATTAGGCATCTTTGAAATCCTTCTTCTCCTTCTCAGATTTGGGAAACTTCTTAATCGCCTTCTCCTTCTCAGATTTGGGAAACTTCTTAATCGCCATATCTGAGATCTTCCTATTTCTGTAGTACTTTAAACCCTTGTTTGGTATACTAGTCACCTAGGCAATAAGTTCAACCGAAAGGTTGATAGCCTTCCCATCCATAACTTAATGGTCTCTCTTTTCCATCCTTCAAAAAAACTTTGGGTCACTATTTTATCAAACTCGTGAAGCTTTTCTAGATTCAGGGTGACACCTCCCTTCCTCAGTTTACGCCATACCATACACATATATTCACCTTGAAGCTTGCAAAATTTTTTAGGTTCCTCCCTTTTGAGATCACCACCCATGATGATAAACTTCAAATCCAGACTCTATTCTCTCTGCTCAACTTTGAGAATGTGCTTGCAAAATTTATCCTTCTCAGCAAAGTTCAGACAATCAAAAATAACAACCCAGAAAGCATGAGAGAATAAAGTGTTATTAATGTCAAATCCTCTGTACAATCATTCCAATAACTATCTATAGGCTATGTATTACTCGTACGTGTAGCACTCGACAGCTTAGAGAATTCCTTCTTAATGTGTGATTTTGTCATAATTAATTTTAGATTTAGTGTCCTCATCCAAATTCACAAAGATTTCCCATAGGGTGACATCACTAGACTTAACTCCCAAATTAGCGAAGCTATCCACCATGGAGTTTCTTTCCCTGTACACGCGGGATATATGCACTTGATTGCATTCAGTAATAATTTCCTTCACCTTTGAAATCGCATTATCAATGGTTCATGAAGGTATAGCTTCTCCCTTGAGACACTTAATAATGTTCATAGAATCACCCTCAAGCCAATTTTTTTAAAATTGAGATTTTTAACAAGTTGAAGGCCATGAAGAGCTCCCATAGCTTCAGTAATGTGATTGGTTTGAATATCCAGAGGAGCAGCAATAGCACCAATGAAATTGCCACTGCAATATATAATTATGCTACCACATCCAGCAGGGCCAGGATTGCCCTTGGAAACACCATCGAAATTGATCTTAAGCCACCCATATGGAGGGGATCTCCAAACATTGTTCTCACGTTTACCCTCCTTAGTCTTAGTTTCATTGATATTCCAACAAAGCCGTGTATTTCCCTTAGAAATATTTTCATGGCATCCTCTAAGGGATTTTTCAAACACACTAGAAAGATTACTCAATTTGTCTCAAAAATTATATTATTCCTTTCTTTCCATATGTTCCACGCCACGTAGGGGGCCATCAAATTCCAAGTTTCACTAACCAAATCATTAGCACTCGGATTGTGCCATTGCTAGCAAATATCCTAGATGGAGCGGGGAAAAATCTAGCAAATGTTCTATTTCTGCAAGAAGAAAGACCACACCTGTTGGGAATAAGAGCAGTGCAAAAAAAGGTGGTTAGTATCTTCCTCATCTTTACAACAAAGACAACATCTATTAGGGATAGAGAATCCCCTTCTTTTGAGGCTATCCACCATAAGGGATTTATTTTGGATGAAAATCCAATAGAAGATCTCAATCTTAGGATTGAGAGCTTTGTTCTAAGCCTTGGCCCAGAAAGGTTTTGGGTTAGGAGGGTCAAATTGAAATAAACTGGCTGAAGCAACATAGAAGATCCCATTATGAGTAGGGCCCCAAACCATAGAGGCATCCTTAGAGTCATAGATGCACTAAACCATGAGGGCTTTGTCAATACAATCAAAAGAAGGGTTTATCCCAGCTAGATTCACCCAACTATTGTTAATCCAATAATATTTAACTATAGAACCATATCTTTTTTTGCATCTATTTATGGATTCATAAAAAACAAGGTTGTCACATAGGGGCATGTCCATCAACCAAGAATCATCCCAGAACTTGATGCTTTGGCCTTACCCAGCTTCAATTTCTTCCCCTTGCTGGCAAGATTTCTAACAGAGTTAATATTCCTCCAGAAAATAGAACCTTCCACTTTTTCAATGTTAGACAGAAAATCATCTATAGTAGGGAGATCATAGAGGTACTTTTGTGTGCAAAAGGTGTTCCATTCCGTAGGTTCCCCATAGATCCTCCACATTTGTTTGGCCAGCAGAGCATTTTTGATAACTTTGACCGGCCTTAACCCCAAACCCCCCATCTTTTTGGGCTTACAAACCTTATCCCAAGCATTCAGAGGGAAACAATTGTTTTCCTCAGCACCAGACCAAAGGAATATTTTTTGTATACTTTTAGTCTTTTCTCAGAATTTCACAGGAATCTTAAACAGACTGAGAGCATAAATAACCAAGCTTTGCAAGGAAGATCTAATAAGGGTAACCTTACCCGCCTGAGATAAAATAGTTCATTTCCATCCATCCAATTTCTTGTTAAATTTATTGAGAAGAAAATTCCAAAAAGAGTTAGCAACATTCAGCCCGATGGGGGAGGCCTAAGTAGGAGGAAGGAAAGCTACTGAATTTGCAATCTAATATTTTGGCTATTCTGGCTTGCCTATCATCTAGGGTGTTGATGAGGAATAAGGCACTTTTGTTCTAGTTAATCAATTGGTTAGTAGCTTTGGTATAAATATTAAGGGCCTTTTTCATAGCACTAGCTTCTTTGACAGTAGAAGTTCCCATGGTGATAGTATCATCAACAATGTTATTTCTTATGATGATTCCATTATTAAACATGCCAATACTATATGTTACTCTAGCATGGATACTCTCCAATGGAAGAAACATTTTAACAGACTTTGGAAAATTCTAGTTGACCCAAAAATTAAATGTTTTAAATGGCTTATGATGCTTGACAGACTTCCTCTGAGAAAAGACTATGATAATGTGGAAATATGTAACATTTGTAGACTTCCTGATACTTGAAGTCATACTCTTTTTGATTTTTCCATTACTAAAGAAATTTGGTTAATGTTTGGCATTGTTTATCTGCAACATATCAATATTTTGGAAATCATTACAGGGCATATTCAGTGATTAATGAAGGACACTAACCTGTTTTGGTGTATTCTTTCCTCTAACATTCTTTGGGATATTTGGAAAGTTGGGAATGAAGATAGATACTAGAACACATCCATAATCCTTACTGATTCTTTTCTTAGACTCGCTTATTTTAAAATTTCCATGCAGGTTTCTACCAATATGATGATTGAACATGACAAACTTATGAGGTTCCTTAGGGACAGGCAAGCTATGATGTTTGTCTATGAGCCGAAAGATGGAAACGAATGGCGAAGGAACATGAACAGTCTTGCAAGTTTTGATGAGGTCCTTACACACATGACCAAAAAAATCAAAGAGAATAAAGAACCTCCCATTAGCAAGCTTGAAATGCTTGCGCAAATCCAAGAGTAAAAGAATATCATCTGGATGGAAGGCCCTCTTGGCTAGACCTCCTGAGCTGAAACATATGAGAACGTGCTCCATTAAGTTTCCTGCCTGTGGTCTCTTTTTGACTCTCTTCTCTCTTAGTATCTTTGTTTTCTTTTGATGTATAACACTTGCTAGGAAGATCTTTCTACTCTGTTATTGAGGCTTGGCCTCAGTTTTGTAACTCGTTGAAC
>MU223959.1:438987-452284 GCA_018584345.1 Thuja plicata | reverse complement strand
AAATAGTACTTTGACCTACATCAAAACCAATATTAGAACACAATATCTTAATCCAAATGGCCTCTTTAAAATCATGAGTAGCTTCCATGTACTCTGCTTCTATAGTGGACAAAGAGACTATAGTCTGCCACTTACTCATCAAACTAAATGCACCACCAAAGATCATGAAAACATGTCTTTTGGTGGATCTTCTTTTGTCAATGTCACGTACTCAATATGAATCCACATATCCACAAATGCAAACTGAATATCAAGTCCCTGAAGGATAACCATGAAAACATAATGAATACTCAGTTGTGGGTAAGTGCACCAATATGGTGTGCAAAAAGGGGGTATAAGTGGCCACAATTTTTTGAAATCAAGTTATCCTGAACTTGCAAGATAAATGTGAGAGTCATGCACTCAAAATTAGAAGATGTGCAAAGAAAAAGAATTTTCATACTCTGAATCTAGTTTCTAAACTACTAAAGTTTTTTTAAATGGATAATATTAAGAGGTTCAAATCCATTGTGCAGGATAAATTATTCATGATTTTTTAAAGAAAATATAACATAGTGTATGGCATGCGCATCAAAAAAGATATAGTTAGATTTAGTATTTTGAATAAATATTTGGTAGAAAGATAGATAAGAGTGAGAACTAGAAGTTGCATATTTTTTTGTAATGTTTTGTTAAGTATTTTTTTATGATTTTTTGGAAGTGGGCACATACTGAATATTAGGTGTTTGTTCGTGTGCTAGAAATAACCTGCATCAAAATAATCAAAAATGTATTTTTTAAAAATGGATATAATCAAGTTCACAACAATAATATGTAACTTTTTTAAAATTTGGTCAAGTAGATCAAATGTTACTAATAAAATGGTACACTGTGTCTCTAAGAACTACGAAGACACTGGTAAAAAAAATTAAACTTTAATACATGTTAATGTTGTCCAATAATAGAAAAATATATATAGTTAGAAAGCTCAAAAGACGTGTGAAATTATCGTGGTAATCTTAAAAATACCGAATTGATGATGTGAAAACTTGATGACAAAGAAGTTGAGAAACCAACCAGGAAGAAAAAAGATGTGAAAAAGGAGGGAAATGAAGCCCCCAATCCTCAAGTTCATTATCCAAGCCTAAACCTAAATATAACCCCATCAAGTTTTTAAATATTTAAAACCCGGTCGGGTTTTAAGAAATAAAAATAGATATAATATGTATGTAAACTTAATATGCACTACATGTGTGTGTGTGTGTGTGTGTGTGTGTACATTCATAAAAAAAATAAGGGTCAAATCTACTTAAAATTTCTTAATTAAATATATAGGGTGTCTCCTACTTGATCAAATATAGAAACAAAACTAATTCAAGGATGTATTTTTGTGTGTACATTGAATAGGAGGAAGAAGGTTCTATAGTTGAGCCACGAGTGCATTACCATGACAAATAAGGAAACCTGCAGTAATATTCTTCTTGAATTCCCAAACAAACCATTGGAGCTTTTGTGCAGATGAAATGAAAATTGGTGGTCGACATTGATAGCCAATTTAGTCTGTATGTATGTATGTATGTGTTTGTGTGTACACACACACACACACATTTACACGAACCATAAAAAATGATGATATTCAAATTAATATAATATATAGGCTCTTTAGCCTTTTGTCAAAAGAAAATGATGATATTCATCAATAAATGACTCCATTTTGATTAAAGATATATCTTATTACATGTCATTTTATTTATTTTATGCTATTATTGGGATGATAGCTTAGTTGAGTTTAGTTAAAATTAGTAATTCTGATGAGGTAAATCATATATATAATTATTATCCATAGATTCAATTAAAGAACAACTAAAATTTTCAAGAGGATGAATGACATGTTCACAATGTATGTGGTTTACAAATTGTAAGTTGATATAAGAATGGGAAGGTCTCTAGAAGCTACCCAACTAACCAATACATATAGAAGTTATTTTATTCAAATTTAAAAATCCACCTATATCAGAATCAGAGACTTTGAAGGATTCTCATGTAAATTACCCAACTATGTAAGAGATGGATTTGTTCTAATTGAGGCTCACAAACCTATAGATCAATTATATAAAAGGTAGAGATAAAGGAAGAAGAAAAGGGATCATTTTCCCATTTTTCTAGGTCATTAATCATGCAATTCTTTGATAAAGGATCTCCTTTCAATAGAAAAAATGAATTGAAAACAAATTGCGATTGGAATTTAGTTTCTATCAACTTCCAAAATTATAATATTATTGGGTTGATTGTTATAATAAAATTGAGGTGAAAAGGGGAACAAGATGAGACTAGCACTAGAAATATTTAAAAAATGCATCTTCTAGAACTGGTCTCATAGTAAATGGTTATTCTCATTATTTATTAAATTGTAATATGGTAGACATGGCTAGTAGTTGTAATAAGAAACCCTAATTACCATTAATAATTTTTATAAACAAATTAAATACGTTCATGGAAATTTAAGAATACCTACCCATGTTGCAATGATCATTTGGATGCATCCAATCAACAAAGATAATAATTATAAAATCATTCACTAATAAGATCCTTCAATGATTCTAGATAGAAATTTGCAAGTATAGATTCCTTATTAAAAAATACCAATTAGTCTTCATGATAAGTTCAAAGTAGCAATTGCACATCTAATAAAATCCATATAGAGGGCATTTTATGTTGTTTACAAGGTTGGACTACACAATTTTACTGCAAAGTTACCCTATTTTTTACAATATTCACAATGTTCTCCTTGCAGAAAATTAGCTATAAATAAAGTGATAGCCACAATAAGGATACCTAGAACACATGTTGGGAACAAACAATACACATTCCATCAATGAATAAAAATATAGTAGTTCAGAATAATAGGTTGGTTAGGTTCCACAACAACAATTAAATGTGATATATTATTTATAGTAGATTAATTTAGAAATGGACCTACTATAAAATTAATTATCATGAAAACTCATGATTAATGGAATTGGCTTTTAATTGTATCAATAAAGCATATAAAAAATATTGAATACTTCGATAAACTTAGTAATGATACTTCAACATATATTGCCTTATTGTATGCATGAGAATCTTGAAATTTTATGATTCTAAGATAGGTTTTCTTGAGCCCTAGTTTTGGTGCAAGGGTTTACAAAAACCCATTGAAATACATGTTAATACATGCACAGGTTGGCTCTTCATATATCACAAGTTTTCATGGTGAACAAATTATACATATGTGTAGAATACTCAAACTAATCAACCCAAACTTACATAATATCCATGTAGAAATAGAAATAAACCTTATCTATAGCGCATATATATCTTCCTACTACCTAGTTCACAAAGACTTATCCAACCCTTGAGTACATCCCAACTAGAAAGAGGAATGTGGCACATCCCACACTAGATGATGGGCCTATGCTTTTCCTAAGTGAACATTACCAAGTGTAATGACAAACAAGCATCCTATGCTTCTTGTCGCCATCACCAACTCTAGTGGGTTAAGTTTTCACACAAACACCATTGATTGTAAACAGTAATTCAATGATTCCCTAAAATATGTGTTAGTGTACGTAGACATATATCTACTTCATGCCATTGGAGAAAATTGGTTCAAATATGTACAAGGGCAACTCCTAGCATCTATCACTTGCATAGTAGTAATGAAAGTTTGCTAGGCCCCATCATACCATAGGTAGCTCTTAGCATTCATCACCTTGGTGCTACTTGCGATAGCTTGCTAAACCCTAAGTGTACAATCCTAAATTATAAGAACCTATAATTCAATGCTCAATTTAGCTCCATTTTAGCATGTATGGGTTCCCACATTGATTTTATGCTCTCTTAATGCTCATCATACCGTTAAATTAATATCATAAGTCCTATTTTATTTTGATTTAATTAAAAATCTAGGTAAGCCCTTATTTCTAAGTGGGCTCCACTACTATTTGTAATCACCTAAAAATGGTCATCTAAACCCTAGACCCCCAATCTCAACAATTAATCAAGAAACCCTAATCTTGATTATTCTATGTCCTAAATCAAACAGGTAATTCATCAAATTTGAACTGATCTAACCTAAACCCTAGGTCCTAATCGATCAGCTTACTTGATTAATTAATTAATCCCTAAAATCACATTACATTGGCAAATAAACCTTATATTAATTATTTAATTGATATTATGATATATTAATTAAATAAAATTACTAAATTGCCGATTAAATCAAAAAGGAATTAAATTAATTAATAAAAACAAATATGTATTCAAAATCAATTAAATTATTAAAAATGCATATGACATCATCAAATCCAATTAACTGATTTATCTTTTTGGAAACAATCTAGTTCCACTCAGTTAACTGATTCTCCATTGTTTATCATCTTGGAAACATTTCAGTTAAATGAAGACTGAATATGGAAGTTTCCAGAAATACTGATCAGTCAATTCAATCAACTGACTCTGTCGACCAATCACATCACTTGCACATGGATTGTGCTTCTTCAATCGAATCTGAGCCACTCTTTTCTTTCGATCTCATCCATCGATTCGAGAGAGATTTCTATAAAAGAGAAACTATTTTCCTTCACAGGGATCCTAACTTTTGCATTATCATTATTATGCAGTTTTTCATGTTTTCTTGCATCTTAGCTTTCTCTTAATCATTTAGGTTTTATTGTTGTTAATTTGTTTTAAGAATGCAAACAACATAATTTAGAGCACACTTTAATTTTGGTGTTTTAAAATGAATCTTACACACTTCAATTTGGTGCTTTAAAACTAAATCAGAAGTAGCTTGGATTAACAACAAATCTGCATCTTGCATATTATTTTAGATCATTTAGATTAAATCCTTCATTTAGGTCTTCGGTGTAGTCACTGAGCTTACAATGATCTGAGAGCAAGCTCACACTCCTGCCTACTAGGAGGCAACAGGTCGACTCATTCACACATGCAAGATGAATTAATCTATATTCATTTTTGTATGTGACTGAAGAACAATGACTATGTTGAAGTGTAGGGATAAGTAGAGAAGTCCTCATTTAGCATGCACATTTCTAGCACCCACCATGGGGCTCGAATATTACTTTGAGCCTAAACCCCTTTCCATGTCCACTTTGAGCTAAATTTGAGCCCACCACCACGTTTGGGTCATCGTTTCAGTGTGAAAGGACTATAAATATGCCTATACTCGCCCAAAATTGAATTTGTGGCAAATTATTTTTGCAAACAGAGGTCGTACAGCCTCTGCACATAAATTGAGATAGATTTGACTTTCTATCTACATGTAGACCGAGGCAACATTTATGGGTAGAAAATAAAATATTTTAGGTTTAACCTCAAACCTCTTTATTCTGCTTCTATTTTTAGCTTGCCTGCGTAATAACTCTTTCAGCATTTCATTGCTACAATCAAAGCCTAAGCCCTAACAGCCCCAATCCTTTGTTTTATATTCTCTTTCACGAGCTTTGAATAAAAACAAATTGTTTTCTGTACCCCCGTGCATGTGGGATTAAAATCCCACAGCAACACCACTCCAAATGCCCTTTGCCCACACCGCACCTCACCGCTCCACCCAACCCCATGCCACTTCTTCCAAAACCCTCCACTCCACCCACCTTCTCCGCCACCCTCCATTCCCTTCCCATCACACTACCTTCTCATTCCTTCCCGCCACTCTTCTCCCATAACTTCTCCCCACCCCCACGTGGCACCAACACCCTCCTCTTCTCCTCCCTCTGCCAGCAGCCCAGCCGCCACTTCTGTTGCGCTACTGCCCGCGTTAACCAAGCATTGTTTTGATGCGTGGCCTCCCTTCCATCCTCGCACAGTTCAACTCCTCCCCGGTCCTATCTCCCTTCACCCACTTTCCTATGCAGTCAACACCACTGCTAACCTCCCCGGTCGCCGCTCAACTGCCACTGCCTATGCTACTTAACCGTGCCACCTGTTTCCCACGCTCCACCCACCCACATACCACCCAACCACCTCCCAATCCCATTGATACAAATTTGACGTCCGTCAAACTGCAGGAGTCTTTCTATTAAATTTGATGGGCTTTCAACCATCATTTTACAAGGTTATTGGCATTTTGCGACGACCTATAGACCGTCAGATTTCACTTCATATAATGATGACGTCAGCAAGGGTTTGAAATCTTTAGCCTTCACCATTGGTAGTTTTGATTTTTTAGTCTAACTTTAAACAACCATAACTTTCTCATATTTGGTCCAAATTGACTCCAATTTTTTTTTTATTTTGGGTAGATTTTCCCAAGGATCATTGTGGTGGAGCTATTTTCTATTTTTGGTTGTCGAATTTCTCAGAAATCATGCTTTTTGATGACTGTACCTACCTAATCCCACATTTTGCAACTTCTAGAGCTTCGTATGGGCTCATATGGTAACCTTTCTAAGTGCATTTGATTTTGAAAATATGTGATTTCTCGTCTAGTTTCTGAATGTACAATCAGATTTATGATTTTCTAATTTTTCTAATGCTGACAAGTTTTTGGCTTTGTTGTTCTCTAGATTATCTTATTGGTTTCAGCCTAACTGTAGTTTGTAGGACATTGAAAAAGAAGACTAAAATATAGACTACTAACGAATTGTCTTGTAGGTTGCCTTGATCGATAGAACGTTAAACATTGTGCTTGCATATTGTTTTTGTTTTATTAAAAAAGGAATTCACATGCAAGACTTTTTAAAATGAACTTCTATCTGGTGTTTTAGGGATGACAATAATGTCAGGAAACTATGCTCTCGCCCTTTTGGGAATCAAAAATCCATAAACATTATTGTCATTCGTCGTTTGAGATCTACAACTTTAGAGGGCCTGTCCAAGTGGGAAAAGTACTCACCCTTGGAGAATGACCCAAGTGAGAACAAGCTAACGCCAAGCTTCTTCGACTCACTATAATAAAAATGCTTCCTCAAGGCCAAAACCTTAGAAGATAAGTGGCATTTGAGCTTATACTCTGCTCTCGCCTAACACAAAGTAGGGCCTTCGGGTCTCAATCACGTATCGTGAACTGCTTGTGCAAAGGTGCTCTGTGGGGTTAGCAGCCTGAATCACGCTTGCATGGACATAGAGGATACACTTAAACGAAGACCCTTACTAAAACCCTTTTTAGCTAGTGGCCAAAATCATTATCTACTTGTTGATACGGGCGTTGTGAGACATGCATGCCTAAGAAACCTCTCATGTACCCCTCTTGTTGAGACAGTAAATTTATCAGGATCCTCGGATCTTGAGAAATTTGAAGCTTGGTAGCCCTGAGAAGTGTGTGACGTAGAGGGGAGCCAGTGCTGCCAAGCTTCGAATTGTCTGACTTGAATGGGTATTTTATTGTAAGAGGATTCAAACAAATATTATCCATTTCTCGCCACCTAGGAATAGGGTTTGCTTGATGTGCTTGAATATCTAAGTGCTTCTTGATGTGTCTGGTGTGAGTGTTCACTAAAACAACAAAAACAACAACAACAACAAAAATCAAACAATCTGGAAAAATGTTCACTTTAGGTACTTGTCTGTCATATCTTATCTAAAACATCAAATCAAACATCAAAATGATCAACGATTCAAAATATGCACTCTCAGTGTTAAGTGTCAACTCTCATCCAAGTTTTATGCATTTGCTATCAAGCTCTGGAAATCTATCAACTTGTTTTCCAAATTGCTCTTCTATTGTGAAATTTTTGTCTAAATTTTCACCAAATCTGTGTTCTCACCAACATCATCACTAGTCTATCTTTGACTGCAATCTGTTGACAGTCTGACTTGTTGCTGTTTTGAAATCTGATTTTGTTGTGCTAGTCCAAGTGACTTGTTACTTTTATCATCTTTGTCTGTGTTTTCCTTATCCTAAGTTGTGAGAGAAGTTTTGAAAACCTTGACTTGAGATCAGAGTAATTGCTTCCCTCTCTCAGTTGGACATTATCTCCTCTGTCCTTTGGTCTTGGACTTAATCAGCACTTTAGATATCACTTCAACACCTGTCAGTCAATCAATCAATTCATCATACCTCCTCTTCAATCTTATATGCAAGCGCATCAACCCAATCTTACAATGTCTAAAAGCAAATGGGCTAAACCTTATGGTCCCGAAAATGTGCAAGAAGAGATTCTTATGGCAGCTCTATCAAAACAGCTTGAATCTTTGAAATCTAAAATCCAGGAATTAAAGGGGGAAATGGATACACAATCCAACAAATCCTCATCAAGCTCAATCTATCATTTTCTATTTCATCATGATCAAGAGAGTGGGTCCAAAGCCCTAAACGTTGTTGAAAACAACATGAAGTCTACCTCCAAAGGGATTAGTAACCTCATGAAAGAAAAACCTTGGGTTAAATGCAAGAGGGACTTCACTCCTTTGGGACAATCTTATGAATCAGCATTCAAAGAACTTCTAGAGAATGATCTTATCACATTACCTCAAGTCACATCACGTGGATTGAGATTCTTGAGTACCTATTGTGCATATCATCGACATAATTAGCATAAAAATTCATCTTGCATGAAGTTGAAACATAAAATCCAAGATCTCATAGAGGATGCCATAATCAAAGTGGAAAATTCTAATGAATCATCTAGTGAAGATAATGATCTCAATCATGATCAATATCATGAATCCATGTCTAGAAATGGTTCCCATATCACATCTACTTCTTCCACCATTCCTCCATCTCCTAAAGCTTCACCATCTCTATCAAGAACTGAGCCTAATGATGACTATGTTTACTCTTAGGGACTACCTCTAAAAGAAATCCAAGCTAATCTGCATACGTCTGCAAGTCTTTCTCAGACTTCAAAAATCATAGACCCAAAGCATTCATGTGCTTCAACGCTTATCACACCTATTCCAAATGATTGTTCATTAGCGTGTCAAGAATCCTTCATATAGATCAACACTCCTACCTCATACTTAGAAGTGGCTCCATGTCAAGAGGGCAATCCACAATGTGAAGAAACAAATACCAGTAATGATCAAGATCAAGACACCGTCCATTCTTATCCAATAGTTGACCAAAGTCACACATCTCAAGAGTCTCATGATGATTTCATCATCCCCTTCCATTTCTTCCCAGAAGAAACTCTTACATCTCCTATATCTTATCCATCTCCCAAGCATGATCAAGATATCCTTTCCACCATCTCTAATGGGCCTATTAAAAATCAAGAGAAAGGTACCCTTTGTACACCATCTAAAGATCCTTGTCAAGATCAGATCATCTCATTGTCCCCTTGTCATGCTCCTCCATATCCACCTCAAGAAAACATCATTCCTCCAAATCCCTTGTAGAAAAACAAATCCACTCAAGCTTCAACTGCTCCTATCAAAATTGCTCCTATCAAATCTACTCATGGACCTATTGATATAAAGATGAATTCAAAAGAGAAGAGCCTTGTTCATGCAGTTCACTCTAAAGATGTTGATATCCCTTCCGCACCTTATATCCCTCAATTCAAACGTAAGAATCATCCTTCTCCATCTTCCAAATCCATCCTTGGTCCCTATATCCCAAACCTGAAATCGTTAAACCTTCCATCTATATTGGGTCCTTATATCCCTCCATCCAACACGCCTATCACTACTATATTTTCATCCACTTACCCTATCCCCTATCAAGATCAACAAATACATTCATCCTTGAAATCTCCCTATCAACCAATCCATACGAACCATCCATATCAACCCTATTCATCCATAGTTCCTAAGTCTTTTGGAAGCAATTTGGATGTGCAACGAAGAAATCAGAAATACAAGAATCCACATACATATAAAGATAACTATGTCCCATCTAATCAAAATGTGACTAAAAAGAAAAAGGAAACATTCAAGAGACCACAAAAGTCCACTGAGAAAAGAATAAAATCAAAGAAAATATGGGTTCCTAAATCCATCATGGAAGAATTGCGTTCTAAATCTAAGTAAAGAATCATATCAAAGAAAATATGGGTTCCTAAATCCATCATGGACGAATTGAATTCTAAATCATCCAAAAGAAAAGGAAAATCAAAAGCTACGTGGATTCCCAAGTCTCTTCTAAAGAACTTGGATACAAAAGGAAAATCAAAAGTTATGTGGATTCCCAAGTCTCTCTTAAAAGGATTGAACAAAAAGGAAAAGTCAGAGTTGACATCCAAGCTTCCAAAGTCTTTCACTTCATCTCCATCTAAACATCTCCCATCTTCTAACTCTATTTTAGGTCCTCATGTCCCAAAATCCATTACCTTTAATACTGCATCCATCTTAGGTCCTCGTATACCAAGATCCATATCCACTCATACATCAAAGTCTCGATCTATTCCATCCACTTTTCCTCCATTTGTCCACTACCCTTCAAGGGGTGTGTCAATGTTGATCTTATCACCATAGCCTATCTAATATCCTGCACCTACCTCTTACCCATCTATCCAATATACTGCTATTCCTCTTACCCAATCCACTAAATAAATCCTTGACTACCATCTTCCTTATCCTCCATATCATTATTCTCTACCATCACCCTATCAGCATCTTTGAGCATACTTTCAGTGGCCTTGGCCTACCATAGCATATCTTTAAAAGGAGCACTATCAAAAGAGAAAGAAGCTTAAGTTATTCCATATAATAAAAAGTACAAAAAATAATGGAAAAAAAAGAAAAAAGTACCTTGGTGAAAACCTGGTAAGCATGCACCTTGGTAGAAAAAGTAAAGATAAATCAATCCATCCTATGGTGAAAACCACTTCTTGTAGCACCTTGAATAAGTACCATGATGAAAACCTGGCAAACATGCGTCATGCGTAATTCCTCCTACTTGCACTCTTCACTTCGGGGCAAGTTCTTTCCATGTCATCTTATCCATCATATCTCACATCCAGATAGCACGTGAGCATCCATGTTCCTTCCTGTGATCTTGACAAGGTTGAGCCTATCCATGAACAAATCATGTATCCTGACATTCATTATCCTTTCCATCATCATATTCACTTTCTCTCATCCACGACACCCTATCGTGATCTTTCTTATCCCAAGCCTATCCTCCCTATCTCTGAACATCCTTTGCATTAATCCAAACCATTTACTCATAGCCCCCATCACCCTTTATCCTAATCATAGCTATATCCTATCCTATCAAATTGACCCCTTGGTCTTGATCAAAATGTAGAACGAAAAATCCAAAATAGTTTCTCAAAAAGTCTCTTGACATGTCCATTCTTTTGGACCACATGCTTTTCATGACATCAGGTCATTATCCTATATGCTATCTAGCACCACTCCATGAGCCTACATTGTGGTATTTTTTTTCCTAGCCTAGGTAATCTTGAGGAGACTGTCCTTGAGGGTCGCATTCACCCTCTTCATCCATCATTGTCTATTTGCCTCATCAATCATCTTTCTAATCCATATGTCATGACATCTACCTTGCTAGACATTGAGGGAAAACCAATGGGATCTTGCTTGAGATCAGTTAATCTCTAAAAAAATCAAAAAATTGGAATAAGTCCTAAAAAAATGATCATCTTGGTGAAAACCTAGCAATAGGCCCCTTGATGCATCAATAAAAAAAAAGGAGAAAAAAAAATCAAAAAATGGAAAAATACAAAAAAATTGAAAAAGAAGAAAAAGTGCCTTGGTGAAAACCTGGCAAACAGGCGTCATGGTAGAAAAAATAGAATCTCTGCCAAGTAGGTGAAAACCTGGTAAATAGGTGCCTCTTGTACTCAGCGCTCCATCTATCAATGCTCATTCTTGGCAATCCTTTGCTTCAGTTTGTACATGGCTTTCAGTCACTTTTGTGACACTCTGGTTCTTCTCAGAACCCTCATGGCTTGAAACCGATCCAGATTCATAACCTGGGGGAAATCAAATTGTCTTTGTCCTTGTAGTATGATTCAAGTCATTCATCATCATTTTCTACTAGGGGCATGGGTCCCCAAATTAGATCACATCTTTGGATTACACCAAGAGTCAGTAATCTTGTCATTTCTGAAGGACAACTCTCTTCTGACGCAAACATGTGTTTCTAAACACCACAATCAACAATGTTTCTTAATACTATCTTTGGACGCATCTGTGTTTCTTAAGACACATTAGACATCATAAACGTAAACAATAGATCGATAGCAATCAAACACATCACACTCACAAGCATGATGATGTTTCTCAACACCTCATATATATACACATCTGAAAACTTTGAAACTGGGTGAAGTATGTTGAACTTCTATTTGTATGTTGCCTGTTCTCATTGATTTTCATTAATCTTTTCTTTGTCTACTGCTTGTTGGTGTGGTCCCGATGATACAACAACATAAAGAAAAAACAAGGTGTATGTGGTAAGAGCTCCCGCATTAAGGTGGAAAAGCCTCACATCCCTCGATCATGTTTATTTGTACACCAAGGTGAAGTCGAAACTATCTCCTTAACAGTTATTGCTCTGCTTGTTTATGCAAGATCACACTCATGGTTATCTTGGCTTTGAATGCCTCGATACTGGTGTACTCTTGTAACATCAACTAGAAACAATGTTCAGGTCATCTCGGTTGTTGTGCCTCGACGCTTATGTTATTTTCTTATATCTTATCCGATGAAAGTCATAATCATATTCATATTCTTATGGTTGCAGTGGCACTTGTAAGGATTGTATTGACTCCGATGTTCCAAAAATGCTCAATGATGAAAAGTTTTCAACGCTAAAGCTTCAGTGACTACACCTTAGGTTTCATTCATGTTAGTCTGCATTTGCATCTGCATGGTGTTGAAATCTGCATAATATCGATATCTCTCTCCAATGTGAAGGATCTGAAACTCCAATCGATCAATCTTCTCATTGTCAAGTGGTCAGTTGTGCGTGAACATGAAACCCCTTGCTAATTCGACTGTCCTAATTCCATTTTTCAGGATCGAAATCAAAATCTGAAATTGACCGCATGCATAACCAATGGAAATCTCTCATTCTTTTCTTCTAAATCAATCCATAATCTTACTTTTGGTCAATATCAATCAAACAGGACCTCTCATCAAGTACATATCTTCTATCCTAACCACGTGGGACCTATTTCTAATCAGATCAGTTTCTTCCTAAATTGTCTAATCAATCGAATTGCTTCTCATCACTGGGGCACCTAGCCATATTTTGATTTTGCTCCCGAGGGGGCAGAATCAGGACATCAACATTCCAGTGATCACATCCTCAATAAAAACCCCATCGCTTGGGGCATCTCAGCTTCATCGCATCAAATCAAGTTGAGATCTTCTTAAAATCAAAGGCAACCTAATCAATGATCTTATA
>MU223959.1:356268-395960 GCA_018584345.1 Thuja plicata | reverse complement strand
AATGCACGAAATCACAGAATATAGAGCAATAGCAGAATGCAAAATGAATCTATTGATCGCGGGCCACTTCGAGGGGGTAACCTCCTTTGAGCAAGCTCAATACAATAAATTCATCGGTATCCAGCAACGACCTCAATCTACTCATATATACTAAGTACGATCTAGAAAAGTAATACTACCTATGCATGTGGGATAATAAAATATACTCACGGGACGACTTACAAAGCATATGCGTCCAACAACACTACACTAACCAAATAAACAAAAGGAACACACAGGTTCCTAACAATCTATGTTGAGCCTGTAAAAAATAATAAAAAATCCATATAAAACTACTTGACTATAAATTTTATTTTATTGATTATAGCATATTTTAATTTTTTGATTATAGCATATTTTAATATTTTGATAGTCCTATCAAAATAAAAATTTGATATATATTATCCTCAATTTTCTCAAAAATAAAAATATTTAGATTCATTTGGAAAGCCTAGAACCAACATATTCTTAACAAGTCCTACCATGATGGCATTCATCTATATGGTGAAAGATACATTTGGTGGAACTTGCAGCTGTCTAGCAAACCCCTTGCCCTCTCCCAAGGTTGCTCTGCTAAGCATTGGAATAATAAAGACATTTCCCAGTTTATTGATCTCTTTGAACATGACAGGCTTATGAGATGGGATGACATTAAGAATAAGTTTGATATACCGGCCTCCCAGAAAAAAACCTATAATATGATCATAAAAGCCACCAAAGATCTTCCTAATACCTGTCATATGGACTCTCACAGATTTTAATTGTAAATGGCCGGATGGAACCATTATAACCAAAATAAAAGCAAAGAACATCTATAATATTATTGGTTATAATGATTCTATTATCGACCATGTCAATTCCCTATGGTACTCCTCCCTGGACTTATGCACGTGGAAAAAATATTTCAGCATTCTTTGGAAGGGATCTATTGAACCCAAAATTAAATGTTTTAAGTGGTTGCTGCTCCTTGACAGGTTACCTGTTAAAAATCATAATGCTACTGTTGATTACTGTAAGCTTTGCAAGCTTCCTGAGACTAGTAGGCACATTTGTTTCAATTGTATCTTTGCTAAGGAAGTTTGGCAAATGTTTGGCATTACTTACCCTATGGATTTCATTATTCTTGATATTGTTACTGGGCATATTGATGGGATCAAAAAAGATACTAATATTTTCTAGAATATTATTTCATCTAATGTTTTATGGCAGATTTGGAAGTGTAGAAATGAAGCAAGGTACCAAGATAAACCAAGCGATCTTACCGAGTTTTCTCGAAAACTCAATTTCTACAAAATTTTCTTGCATGTCCATACAACGATGCTGATTGATAAGGAGAAGCTCAAGAGGTTCCTGAGAAATGGATCTACCACCTTCTTTTTCTTTGAGTTGAAAGATGGCTATGAGTGGAGAAAGAATATGGATGACATGCAGATGTTCGAAAAGACGCTCAATAAACTTAACCAAGAGGTTAAAAAAAAAAAAACCAAAAGTCCAAGAAAGAAGAGATCTTCATGCTTGCCCAGATCCAAGAGCATAAGAGCATTGTTTGGATGGAAGGAAAGAAGGGATGGACTGCTTGGGTTAACACCCATGAAAACTTATTACACTAGCTTGCTGGACTACCTCTTTTTTTTATATTGCTATGACCAGTTGATACTTTTCATCATTTCAAGAGGTTAAGGAAAAAGAAAAAAAAAGTCCAAGAAAGAAGAGATCTTCATGCTTGCCCAGATCCAGGAGCAGAAGAGCATTGTTTGGATGGAAGGAAAGAAGGGATGGACTGCTTGGGTTGACACCCATGAAAACTTATTACACTAGCTTGCTGGACTACCTCTTTTTGTTATATTGATATGACCAGTTGAACTCTTGTTGTGAGGTTTGACCTCTTATTTTGTACATTTTGATGTAAGTGATATTTTTTGGTGAACTCCTTATATTTAATATATAAAAAATTATTCCATGTAAAACTACTTATTGACAATTATTACCATCTCTCTCTACATTCATTGTCATGTAGATTATGTCAGCCCTTGTATATCAATATGATACAACATCATCTTTTCTTTCTTTTATTATGATTTAAATAAAATAACATGCTATATTTTCTCTCATATCATTTTGAAAACTAAACATTCAAGAAAAATAATATAGATTTGATCTAACATTTAGATGTTAAAATATAATTTTTAGCATTATATGAAATATACTATATATTTATTAATCATTTCATATGTAGCATTCATTTAGAGTGGATAGATATATAGAATTTAGTTAATTAAGCATATACAATGGTATAAATTAATTTAGAATGGATTGAGAATGTAAAATTGAAATGATAAAAAGTTAAATATGAGGATGACGTCGGGATCATGCCCCGAGTGAATTTGGCGGCGTGGATGCCCCTCACTCCTTGGCTCTTAGCCGAAGAGGTTTCAGGCACAAGTGGGCCCGTATCGGGTTCCTAAATATTGTCAATGGTGGCCTTCGCTGATTGATAGTTCGTAGGCTTAGACCCTTGCTGGGATGTCTTGCTGGTCTGAACCCTCCATCAAAAAACAAATATGAGGATGGAGCGTGTACTAGTATAAATTATAATAAAAGAAGACATTTGATATCATGAATGAATTAGTTATCTAGGTACAACAAATTAGATGTCCTCAATGTGATAATTGATAGGTTTAAATACAATTAATTTGGCATAGCATAACTTTGTGTTGTAAAACTCCAAAAACTGGGTATGAACATATCATATCATTGAACAATGCTAAAATTGATTTATAGACTAAAAAAATTGATTTTGACTTTCAAATTAAAATTTAACCAACTAAATAAGATACAATAGTATAACACTTTTTAAAAAATTTAATTTAAAAAAAGAATTTAATCATGTCTTTAAAATTAAAAAGTTGTGAATTTTTTGAGATTAAGTCATTATATTAGAAATGTAGGAAACATAAAACAGCTACAAGGAAATTCTTCTATTTCAAGACTAATTTAAAATTATTTTATTTCTATTTATTTATAAACTATTTAATAATTTTTATTTTATTATATAGACTGAGGTCATCATCCTACAACAAAAAATGGTAATCAGGGCGAAAATTAATTCAATCGCGCTTATGTCCATTTTCTCAAACATGATAATCAGATGGAAAGTTAAGATGATAAAAATCATATTCATAGGAATAGGCTATTTTACTTATCAATTATTTTGAAATGCAAATTAAGAAAGGTAACTAAAGAAGTAAATATGCTTTTCATACCCACACGCATCAGAGACCTAGTTCAGTAGAGGAGGAAACAAAGTCTTTATATCAGATCAAAAAGTGCTTGAGTTTGATATTTTATTCTTCTTATGGAGAGAGGGAAAAGTTGAGCATAAGATTTACGCAATATTACAGTTTTTCTAAGATTTTATATCATTTACAAATTTATTTCATTATTATGTAAGATAGAATGAGTCTATATTGATATTTTTGGTAAAAATCAAATATTGAAAAGTATTTATTTTATCAAAATCATTTGAAATATAATTTTGATTTCATTTCTTATATTATCTTTGTGCATTTCACTCTGCAATATCACTATTAAAAATTGATACTTCTATTAAGAATAAAAAATTGCCCAAATTACTTGAAATGCAATCTTAATTTCATCCCTTATATCATCTCTATAAATTCACCAATAAAACTGATAAATGGGACAGTCTTGAATATTTTACATAGCTTGCTCAGTCTGATGGTCCAAGCTCTTCAAGTTTTGGTATCTAGTTTCATAAATTGTTTGAGATAAAATGCAATCTTAATTTCATCCCTTATATCATCTCTATAAAAATACTACTGATAAAACTGATATAAGAGGCAGCCCTGAATATTTTACATAGCTTGCTAAGGATAGTCTGATGATCTAAGCTCTTCAATTTTTGGTATGTAGTTTCATAAATTTTTTGAGATAAAGAAACATGCTTTAATATAAAAGAAGAAGTTTACGGGCTTGAAAATAAGACCCTTAACAACTACATAGTCTAGAGAATTTATCTAACACAACTACATAGTCTAGAGACTTTATCTAAAAAACCTCCTATTGATATCAAATACAAATTTATGAAAATTAGAGTAGTCAACTTGAAATTTCATACTAGTGTCAATCAACTATAAATTACCTCTAGAATTTTTCAGCAATACTTTTTGTAATCTTTTAGATTATACCAGTATTTGAGTTTCTCTTCAATTTGGAGAAAACTTTCTAAATTTTGAAAAATTATAATTATTAGAAATACAAATGAATAGTTATTGGTACACACTATATTTGTAAATGGACTTTTAGCTATCATGTCTTTGATTTAAAGTTAGTAATTGAAAGTTTGAATGATTAAAAAGTGAACCATAGTCAAACCATAGACAATAATTGATACTCTTCCCATCATCGTGGTATTTTATAAAGTACTTCTATAACATTTTCTGACTTACTTGGAAACGGTGTAACAATTGACAGGATGTTTATCACAAGAATTGAAAAACCATAAGTGAAACAACATCTAAAAATATTTGACAGGATGTTTGTCACAAGAATTGAAAAACCATAAGTGAAATAACATCTTAAGAATATTTGATTATTAGCAGAAAGTCTTCATGAATATCAAGTATCACTTCTTGTTCTTTTAATTACTCAATCATACCAATGTTGAAAACTGGGACTTTAAGTAATGTTTACCAATGTTGAAAACTAGGACTTTAAGAAAATTGGACTAAAAGAGGGGTAAAAAATTTATTGAAAGCCAAAGAGAAAAATACAACAAAGAGCTCTATGCAGCCATATCCTGAACAACAAGTTGATCCAGCTTATGAGATAAATCAGGGGGAAGGAGGCTCTGGTCAATAATATTCCAGCCCTGCCCATGCTCAGAAGCCTATTTAGCTAGGCAGTCAGCAACACCATTCCACTCACGGTGGATATAAGTAAAAGTAACAGAGTCAAGAGACCTGCACAACTAGAGAATTTGCTTAATAACCAAAGTCAGCTGCCAGCAGACCCCAGAAAGCTCTTGTCTATTAAGTAAATTCATAATAACTTGTGAATCAGCTTCACAGATAATACTACGTGATCCATGCAAGCGACAGTGCTCCACAACCACCAGGATGGCGATGGCCTCCATGAGATTGTTGGTATGAACTCCTTTGTGAATAGAAAAAAGAAACTAGACATCTCCAGAACTACTGCGCCCAACTCCCCCAATGCTAGCAGGACTAGGATTCCCCCGGGAGGAGCCATCAGTGTTGATTTTAATAACTCCAGGTAGAGGAGGAGTCCAATACCCCTCGTGATTAATCCGCTGAAAATGATGTTTAGCTCTACTACCATAGTGGTGGGTAGCTGATAGAGGAGCCCCACCATGGAGAGGAAAGGAGAGGTGAGTGAAAATATCCACATCTCCAGGATCCAAACCACCCATCCCCTCAAAATTTTTCATAGTAGTCTCATGGAGGGAGTGAACAATTTTCCCCCATAGGTGCAAGACTCCAAACTTAACATCCAAAAAGATTCTCCTATTCCTTTCCAGCCAAACATGCCAAAGAATGAAGGAAGGGCCAATAGCCCAAGCACCCTACAAAAAGGACTTGGAAGGTGAATGCCCCAATCTATCCCAAAAATCAGACAGAGAAGAAACATGCCAGCACGGGCGGCCCCACGCAAACCACCAAAAGTGCCAAATCTGCTTGACAAAGGAGCATTGAAAGAAGAGGTGTGAAACTGACTCCTCACAATCACAACAAAGCACATAGATAGAGAGGCCATGGAAGCCATGCTTACAAAGATTATCCCAAGTGAGGAAGTGATTGTGAATCACCAGCCAAAGGAAAAATTGACACTTGGGCCAAGATAGAGAGTTCCAAACTTGCTTCCACCAATGCACCTCAACATTGTCGAACAACAACCTAGTAAGCTCAAAGTACCCTGAAGAGACAAAGTACTTACCAGAAGAAGCACCTCCCCAAGCCAGAACATCAGGTTCCTGCAAAGAGCTGAAATCCCTAGAGGAAAGCATCTAAGAAAGCTCCCTCTGATCCCGCGCTAAGCCCCCTGGCGGCCAATCAGAAAAATTCTTCAATCTATAACCAACAGCAAGGCCCAAATTGTAGGCCTCTTTGTAATGAGCCACCTTATCCTAGCCAACATGAAGGAAAGAATCACAGAGAACCTGTAGGTACGGATGAGAGATCAAAATAGGAGGATTTCCATTCCAAGGGTCACTCCAGAATAGAGCCTTAGAGCCTCTATTACAAATCCAAAAAAGGTGACGCTTCACTAAGTGGGAACCTTTCTTGAGGGTAGTCCACACCATAGAGCTACAACCCTCCAAAGGAAACCTTGGGATATTAGAAGGATCAACTCTAGGGACATACTTATGCGACAAGATGCAAGCCCAGAGTTGAGACTAGCTGGAGCACCAACGCTAATAAAGTTTGGCAGCAAGAGCTTGGCCACTCAAGATAGCAGAACAAAGACCCAGACCTCCCTCCTTCTTGGGCGTACAGACAGCATCCCAATGAATAAGGCTCCATTTAGAATATTGCAGGTTCCCTCTCTAAAGAAACTGCCAAGAAAGGGCATCAAATTCTTTAAGAAAGTAAACAGGGGCTGCCTGAACCATGCTTCTATAAGTAGGAAGAGAGTGAATCACAGATTGGAGGAGAGTCACCCTTCCAGCCTTAGAGAACCATCTATGATTCCAATGATTAATATTATGTCGCAGCTTATCAAGAAGGTTCTACCAAAAGATCCTGGGTTGTCTTCCCACCACAATAGGGATGCCTAGGTAAGTCAAAGGGAGAGACTGAATCTGAAACCAAAGGATATCAGCAATCCTCTGCTGAATAGGCCCAGGAGTATTGAAGAAATAAATGGAGGACTTATGGTCATTGATTTGCTGGCCAAAAGTAGCCAAATAAGTATCCAAGGTAGCCAAATAAGTATCCAAGGTGAGCCTAAAAGCTTCATCTTCCTAAATTTGGGCTCTACCCCCAAGAGCAGTATCATCCACAAACTGGAGATGAGAAAGTTTGGGCAAATCGTTTCCCATCGCCAGCCTTGTATCACATTTTGGAAAACTTGATATTTAATAAATCTGCCAAGGCCCTCCGCCATAATAATAAATAGGTACGGAGAAAGAGGATCCCCTTATCGAAGACCCTGAGAGGGAGCACCATTGAGAAGCACCAAGAAGGAGGGAGAAGTAACACATCTCAGAATCCAGCTCACCCATTCCAAACTGAAGCCAAAAGCAAGAAGAGTTTTTTGTAAAAAACCCCATTTAACTCTATCATAGGCCTTATCCATATCCAGCTTGGTGAACATAGAATGCTCTTTAGAGACATACATAGAGTGGATGGCTTCAGAGGAAATAAACACTCCATCAAGGATTTATTTCCTAGCAACGAAACCTCCTTGCTATTCAGAGATAATTAGGGGGAGCCAAACTTTAAGTCTTTCAGCAATTAACTTAGTAATGACTTGATAGACCACATTACAAAGAGCGATAGGTCAGAAGAAATCGAGTTGATTAGCCCCTTCTTTTTTTGGAATAAGAACAAGGAAAGTAGCATTCAAAGCTCTGAGCATCTGTTTGTTAGAAAAAAATTCTTGAACCACAGCTAAAAGGTCCTGATTAATAATATCCCAAAATTCTTGAAAAAAATCAACCGGGAACCCATCGGGCCCAGGAGCCTTTCCCTTCCTCATGCTGAAGACCACATCCTCCAATTTTGACAGGGAGATCAGCCTCATAAGAGAAGCATTCATCTCCAAGGTCACAAGAGAGGGAATCCAAGACAAGATAGTATTCTCCTCAATATCAGCAGGAGGAGAGTCATCAGAGAAAAGAGCAGAGTAGAACCAAATAGCTTCCCTAGACAAAACATGTGAGGAAGTGAAGTGGAGGCCATTAGCATTGAAAAGAGAAGAAATGTAACTCTGATTTCGGTGGCCCTGTACAGATTTATTAGAGAAAGCAGTGTTATTGTCCCCTTCCTGAAGCCAATCAATCCTAGCCTTCTGCTTCCAAAAAATTTCTTCTCTGAGATCCCACTCAGCTAAGTCCCTGGAAGCCTGGGAATCCTCTATGCAAAGGGCTTTCGAGAATCCAAGGTCACAGATCTACCTGGTAATGACTGCTAGATGATTTTGAGCCCTCTTCTTCATGGTGTGAAGATTACCAAAGCAAGTCCTATTCCAGTTTTTCAGCTTTCTTTTGACATACTGAAGTTTTTTAGAAAAAGAGAACATAGCAGTACCATACACTGGGCCACCATCTCTCCACCAGTGAACCATGAAATCATGAAGAGAAGAGTCACGAAGCCACATTAGCTGAAACTTAAAAGGGGGATTCTTGGGAATAGAGACACAACTAGCAGAGAGCTTGATAGGCCAGTGATCAGAAACCCTCCAATCCACAATTTCAAAAGAGAGTGAGAGAATACCACTATTCCAATAGCAGGAAACCAGAAGTCTATCCAGACGTTCTAAAATGGCATCATCCCCAACCCTTCTATTATTCCACGTCAAGAGCCCATTACAAGGTAGAACATTAGAAAGATGTAAGAGATCCATATTCTCCCGAAGCAGATCAGAAGAGGGCCCCAGACGAGCAAGACCTCGTTTCTCCTCCAAGCACACAATAGAATTGAAGTCTCCACCCAAAATCCAAGGAAAGAAAGGATGACAACTTTGAACATGCCGAATATGCGCTCAGAGCCTTATCTTTCCAGGGAGATCAATAGGAGCATACACATTAGTGACCATAATCAACTCCCCCGTCTCTAGGCAAGAGGAAACCATAGAAAGAGAAGAATGACAAGATAGCCACCAAAGAGGGGTAATTTCCTGGGGTCCCAACAAATAGCCAAGCCACCAGAGCTCCCCTAGGAGCCAATACATTCACATTGACCAAAATACCAAATACTTGGAGAACAACTGACCATGGAATATACTAAAATTTTAGTCTCCTGAATACAAAGGATGTCCAGGGAATGCTCCACCACCAAATCATGAATATCTTTTTGTCTAGGGATTCTATTCAACCCCCTAACATTCCATGAGAGAATAATCATTGAGTAGAGTGAGGAAAATGTGCATCCATGGGTTTGACAGCCCCCGACTCTACCAATAAATCCCCTATAAGCTAAATTTTCTCTTGATCCCTTTTGCAGCCACTTTTTGAAGGAGTAACAAAAGAGACTTTTTTAAATGGTCTTTGCAACAAACCCAATGCAAGAGAAGATCCTTTTCCTTTCCCAGATGCAAACACATCTTTAACCAAATCTGCTAGCAGGATGTCATTGTCTTGTGGAGCAGGGGAAACCACTAGGGCACCAGATTCCAGTCCAATAGGCATATCACATGACTGCTGGACAACATTCACCTGGTGCATAAGAGAAGCATCTTGGATAGGAGTCCCCTTATCAGCAACTGTTGCATCAGACATAATACTTGGAGGAATACCTTCCTCTAAAGCCATATTATCTAGCACCTCAAAGTAGTTAAAACCTGCCTCTACTTGCCTATCTAGGAAGGGCCTCTTCTGCCCTCTCCCCTTAGCTCAGCTCCGAGTAGGAATGAAGCCATCCTTGTCAGGAACTGTAGAATTAACCTGGGCTTTCCCCTTATTTGCAGAATTCATCTGGGCTTTCCCTTTTCCTACAAAATCAGACTGAGCCTTTGCTTTTCCTGCATGTTCATTATGAGCTTTGTCTTTGCCATCAGTATCCATCTTAAGGTCTGAGGAGGAAGAAGATCCTCCAAGGCCTCCACTAGGCCCCTTAGAATCTTGGGGGCACATATGTTGGAGATGCCATATTCATGGCATAATTGGCAATGGAAAGGTAAAGACTCATAGTCTAATTATTTTACCTAGGACGATGAGCCAAGACAAATTTCTAGAGAATCTGACAATGGGTTATTCAAATCAATTTCAACACAAATGCGGGCAAAAGAGATAACCTTTTTGTCGAGGGATTGATGTGCGATGGCAGTAGGCATCCCTAGAAAAGAATCTATCTGGCGTAGGATGCCCTCTCTCCAAAACTCAAGAGGCAGGCACGACAGACGAACCCACACAGGAACCCTTGAAGGGAGATCCTTCGCCAAATTGAACCCCGTATGCCAGGGTTTGACAAACAACCCGACTCGATTGTAAAAATATGGGCCGCCCTCAAAGACGCGATCCCGATCAGACATGCAAGAGAATACCACCATGAAGTAGCTATTCCCTGCTAACATAATGTCCATATCACCATCTATTTGCCACGAGCGATGGATCTAGGCTTCAAGAGCAGACAAAGAGATTCGGATCCCAAGAAACTTGTAGATCAAAGCATGCTTAGTCTACTACTCGACATCTTCCAAAACTGCCTTTGGAGGAATGACCAGAACAGGGTGATCTTAACTATGAGGTAAACACCCATTAACCTTTTTTAACTTCGAGCTCTCCCCAAAAAAAGTTGAAGCCTGCGGTTGCAAACTAATCCTAGAAGAAGCTCCGTGAGAAGCCATAACCCCAGCAATCATCAAAGTAGAGGCCACTCCACATGCAACCATCAGAACACAAAACTAAGAACACCCTTGCAGGCGATACACACCAACACTCCACACACAAAAACCCCAGCCCCAACAGCAGAAACAGGCAAGAGAAAAAAGACTGAGAAAGAAACGGGGCTCTATAAACCCCCACCCATAGCAAACGGCAGCAGGCAGCAGACCCACCTCACACAAAAGCAACCCAACAGAGAAAAGAGCTAGGGCATGGAGGTCCTAGCTCATGCCTAGCCTCCTCTCAGTGAGCATCATCTTTTCTTCCATGCTACTTGCAATTCATAATGGTTTTTTAATTGGCTCGGTATAGGAGTTTTCAAACAAACATGTTCAAGGACTTTAAGAAAATCAACATTACTTAATCATGCAATTCATCGCATTATAGATCACTCACTTAAACTAAAAGCCCAAAAAATCCCAAGAGAGAATAAATTCATCAAATTGAAAGAAGATCTTTTGCCTTCCCGTTCTAGGTCTTAACCATATTGAACAGATTCAAATCAAGAGAGTTGTGACTTGATTTTGGCAAATTCAATCTTTTTCTTCCTTTCAAGTTTGCCAAAAGATAAATTTTTCATATACTCTGCATGAATGAATCTTCTGTATTGATAGAGATGCAACTCATCTATGAGCTCAGGAACAGGGCCAACTTCTGTTTCCATACCTGGACCAAAAAACATGGCAATGGAGATTCGGTCTTTGTCCACGTTTGTGAATGCTCTGTACTCAATGCTCTTATACAATCCATTGCATAGTACCTAAATAAAACACAAAAATCAAACTTTCCATTTGATATGAATCTGGTGTAATCAAACATTAATTCCCATTAATTATACACCCATAGAAACATTCTTTAAAACATGTTAACATTGTTAGATAGTTATTACAAATAGTTTTGGCCTAAAGACTATTTAAATTCATCTTCATTACCTCAAATATGTCCCCAATATTGATAAATAGGGCACCAGGGATGGGTTGAACAGGGACCCATTCACCATCCTTACAGATCTGTAACCCAACTGTTTCATCATCCTGCAACACCATTGTCAAACCAGCTGAATCTCAATGAGGGCTTAATCCTAAAATTAGATCTGGTCTTGGGCAGGGTGGGTAGTAATTCATTCGCATCATCTGTCCCATTTTGCTACACACATTAATGAAACAGTATGGTTTCAGCCCAACATTCTCTGATAAAAGGCGAAGAACTCTATTGCCGAGCTTTTGAGTTTGAACAACATATTGATCCACGATTTCTCTGCAACAATTGGGCAGTGCAATCAGATTGAAGATGAAAAAATCATAGAAGTTGAATGGATATAAAATTGAAGTAGATATGCTCCACATATCTATACTAAGCAAATATTTTGAAATAAACTGAAGGAGGGAATTGAAGAAGTAAATATGCTTTACATATCCATAGCAAAGAAAAGAGGGAAAGATGAATTTACATGAGATCAATCCAATGACATTTTATCAACGTAAAATGATCTACCCCAAACATTTAGGTACCTAAAATCCGCTGGTTTTGTTGGCCAAAAATTCATCTTTCTATTCAATGGAGGCAGAGTTATCAAGAACATCATATCTCCCTAGTCCAGTATTTGGTCATCAGAGGCTACAAAGAGCTGGCCATAGCCTTCAAACTCTTGTATTTTGTATTTGAGTTTTTCTTCCAGAGGAAGTTGAATGAATTCCCTTACAATTCCCTTCATTCTCTCAATTAGAGACAAAGGAATTCCATGATTCACAGCCTGTCACAAAGACATATATACCATCTTCGTAAAATAAGTAGGATAGGTGAATATAGATGACCTAGAGACTGGAACCCATAATAGAGGTAATTCCACATCACATAGATAAACGACCATATCCTGCAAAGGAACATCGAGCAAAACCAGTAGTCTAAGAAATGAAAGGTTTTTCTAAAACCTGAACTCTATACATAGAGAGAAATCCTTAGGAAGATAGCCCTATTGTGATTTCTTTGGCTTTACTTGAAGTAATGTAGGATGGGCTATAAGATCCTGTTTTCAAATTGCCAAAAGATCTTGATATGTAAACAACTATTTCTAGCAATTATATAATCAACTTTGATGTACCCACCTGAAAAAATCCCCATTGTTGGCATGCAATACCAAGTTTTTCCAATTCCTTTTTCCTGCACAGATCTGAATCTCCCAAAAAATGCTCATATCAATAATGGGGATGTTCGATTGATGAGGATAAGAGATAGTTGGGCAGTCTTTCTCTAATCTGATATATCTTTGAGGGAGGCTGTGAAGGTTCTGAGATGCCAATTCCTGAGCAACAGGAACTGAAAACCTTTTAGAAGTTCCATCAGAGGGATTAAATAGCAAAGCTGAATTAAACATTATAGTTTTTCAATCTAAATAAACGTTCTTGAATTCTGACACTGCACTCTCAGAGATTGTATAAAGTTCTCAAGGGAGAGACTCGCCTTGATGAGACTGAGAACGTGGTGGGAAGTCAACTTGGGCTGCCGAATATTTAATTTCATCAAATTGTCCATATGCTTGAAACTTTATTTTCTTGTTAATAGTATCAATAAAAAACTTTCACATATGTTGGTTCGAAATTTTCTTCAAAATATTCTATATAAAAACTAGTTAGTTGATTATTATTATTTCTCTGAATTTTCATCGATGTTATACCTACCATCTTATATATCAATATGATACAACATCTTAATTTAAATAAAATAACATGTTATGTTTTATGATATTGTTTTGAAAATTAAATATTGAAAATAAATAATATAGATTTGATTTAAAATTTATGTATTAATATATTTATTTATCATTATATGAATTATATTATATATTTATTAATCATTTCATGTGTAGTATTTATTTAGAATAGTTAATTTTTTTATTTGAAAAAGTTTTAAAATAATCGAAATAATCATGTACTAATAAAGATCAATTAGCCGATAGGCTTTCCCTGCAAGGTCGCTAGGTCGCTTGTAACAGTTACGTAAGAAAACCTGTCTCATGGCCTCAAACCTGTCTCACGCACCAAACATCTTGTTTTCTTTGTACGACAGTGGTTACGGGCTAGCGTGAAACCATGTTGAGACAAGCTTTGTTGCAGGCTATCCTCCACAGGCTATTTCTTTGTACTCTCACTTGCTGTGACGAGAATTTGAGCTCAACCTTTTCTCTCCTTTCTTTCTTTCCTTCCTTTCATTTTCTTCAGCTTTCTTTGTTGCCTTGGGGCCAATGAGACAATCTCGCCCTGCCTCGAATGCCCTTTGGCATGAGTCTTTCGCAAGGTAGCCTTCCTTTGACTTTTCCTTCTCTCCATTCTTTCGTTCATTCTTCACTATCTTGTTGTTTCCCAAGCTCTGTGAATTCTTCCACAAAGGTTTTAGGATCCATACGACCTGCAATTATATAACATCTTGTTACGAGCAGCTGGGCTGACATTATATTTCATCTTTCTTGTGTGCTTCTTGTATAAATTGTTTATCCCCTACGTGCGTTGGATCTCTCTGCTTCCAATCTGATTGGTAATCGACATTGGTTCTTGAATCACAATATTGTATTAAGGTTATGGTTGATTAGAACTATGCAAATCTGGTACCTCGGTATTTTTAATCTCTTTGCAGGCCTTATGACCCATTAAAGACTTTTCCAGAGTAGCTAGTAGATAGTCTCATCTCTGGAGGGTTTTAATACATACAAATTTTCAGCAGATAGGCTTTTTCATTGGGGGCACGACTCACCGGCTTTGTCTCATGCAATGCTTTCTTAGAATTGTGATCGCCGGAGACACCGAGATGCTTCCTATTTGATTTGTCAAAGAGTTTAGCTTCTTGGATTCACACCGCCATTGCGGGAAGGAAATTTTGAAAAGGATTTGGGTACCGCCCCTAAAGAACACCGCCTCCAAAGAGCCTCGCCTCCAACATTTTATATGTCCAGACATTGAAACATAAATATAAGGAACCAGACAAGAGGCTGGAGAGATATTTAGAAACGTTTGGGAAGGTTTGCAAGAAAATTGAGTAGCCACAGTTGTTGTATGATCAGATCTCAAAGCCTAAATGTAAAACCCTCTGCATTATTTTCAAAAATTATGACTTTGTTATGAAATTTCATTTACGTGTTGCAGATGTGGGCTTAATTTGGAGTTTACAACTCATCCAAGCCCAAATCGTCTAGTAGAAATTTCATCTTTTCATAACTACCAAATCCCATCTATTTTGTGTCAGATCTGATAGCTCATATAAATCTTAAGAGTATGGCAGACATTTCCTATTTTTTTAATTTTCAATCACAATGAACTCTGCAGGCATGTTTGGGTATTTGCTGGCATCCTCTATCAAAATAACTTCTAGGCACAACAGTGGAATCCCTTTCCAATTTACATGAAAAAACCTTTATAGATTGGATGAAAAGGGAAGAGGTTGCAAGAAAAAAGAGAAAATGCCCCTTAAACATATGGCAGATAAGAATTCTACAAAAAATTTAGAGGAATGAAATATAGCATGATAGGAAAGGAAATGGATAAAAGCCCCGAAAATGCGAAAAAATTATGAATTGCAGAGGCCTCAAATTCTAAAACATGAAATTTAGCATAAAAATGTTAAGAACTATTTGAAAAAACAAAGAGATGAAGCATTCTAATTTTAAATGTAAAGCAGGAATCGTAGAAAAGCAATGTCTATTGAGCAGTACTAAAGAACCTATTTCTAAAACAAGAGAATAATCTACTGTATGTATGTAAGGTGTGGGGAAACACATTGGCTCTACACACCATATTTGCATGCATGAGCTGCCTCACTGCCCAGACCACATGGAGGATGATTTTGTGGCTTGTAATAAATGTAGGATTTGAGACAGAGAAATCCACAGTTCGCCAAGAACCCCTGCATGCAAATGACCTGTTACAAGAAGAAAGCTAAAGAGACAAAAAACAAAACTTGGAAAATCTCAAGTGGTGTGAGAGAAATTATATTCTAAGATGATTCAACAAATAATTACAAGAGTTCAACCTATAAGGTGAAGGAAACCCTAAAAAGGTAAAAAGCTAGGTTGTGCATAATAATTAATATAAATATTAATTATATGCACCTAAGAGACAACTTAAGTAAAACAGAGTAATAAACAACTTAAATAATTAAATCAAAGTGATCTAATTAATAAGTGAAGACATAATTACTCTAACACCCCCCCTTAAGCGAAGCTCAGGAGGTAAGCTAACCTAGCACAGCTATGAAAGTAGGAAATGGGTCCCAGGAACAAGGCCTGATTAGGTACCCAATACAAGGAAATCTTTGTAAACCAGAGACAAAAGAGAAAATCCAGTGGGAAAAAACCCTCTCCAAAAAGAGATAGAACAAACATGCTAAAAAAACATGAAGGAAAGAAGGCCTCAAGAAGACCCCCAAGGACAACTTCCTTCACCCCAAGCATAGAACGCAATTGAAGATAGCGCGGAGATGCAAAAGGTTTGGTGAAGATGTCAGCAACATGTGCATCAGTGGGAATGTACTCCAAAGTGAGAACACCATCTTGAATCTGCTGATGGATGAAATGCATATGAAGCTCAATGTGTTTAGTGCATTGATGCTCCACCGGGTTGCAGGAAATGTGAGTAACACTCTGATTATCGCAACACAGAATAGTGGGATGATTAGGAGGAAAACCACACTCAGTCATCAACTGCCGAAGCCATAAAATCTCCTAACTAGATGCCCTGCAGCTCTGTACTCAACCTCTGTAGATGAAAGTGCGCGAGCATTCTGCTTCTTGCACAACCATGTGATAGGACCAGAGCCAAGACAAAAGATAAAGCTAGAAGTAGACTTATGATCATCAACATCACTAGCCCAATCTAAGTCAGTGAAGCCAACAATGTGAGGAGCCCCTGATGTGTAATGAATGCCATACATAAGAGTCACCTGAATGTATCTCAAAATATGCTTGGCAGCTTTCCAATGACTCTCATGAGGCTCATGTGAGAACCAAGAGACAAGACCAACTACAAAGGAGAGATCAGGATGTGTGTGTGTCAGGTACAACAAACTGCCAACCAACTACCGATACAATGTAGGATCCACTGAAGGCGAAGTGCAAGAGGTAGACAAGGTAACACCTGACTGAAAAGGTGTGGGAGAAAGCTTGCAAGTAAGCATGTCAAAGCATCGAAGCATGTCAAGAGCATACTTGTGCTAGTAAACAAAGATCCCAGCGGAGGACTGAACAATCTACAGACCAAGAAAATAGTGTAACGGGCCAGGATCAGTCATCTCAAACTGCTCCATCAATGTGTGTTGAACATCCTGAATCATAGAAGATGAGCTACCTGTGATGAGAAGATCATCAACATATAGCACAAGGATCAAAACCTCATCCGCAAGACGTTGAATGTAGACTGTAGGATCAGAATGATAGCGTGTGAATCCTGTAGAAAGCAGAAAAGAGTCCATCTTCTCATACCAAGCCCAAGGGGCTTGTTTGAGACCATACAAAGAACACCAAAGTCTGCAAACCAAGGAGGAATCCTACACAAATCCCTGAGGCTGCTCCATGTAAATCTCCTCAGTAAGATCTCCGTGCAAGAATGCACTCTTCATATCCATCTAAAAAATGGGTCATCCCTGACAAGCTACGAGGGATAAGACAAGGCGAATAGAGTTCATCTTGGCAACAGGGGCAAATGTCTCCGTATAATCAATACCCTCAACCTATGAGAAACCCTTCGCAACAAGACTTGCCTTGTACTTATCAATATAACCATTAATAATAAACTTAGTATGATACAACCACTTGCATCACACTAACTTTCCTCCCTTAGGAAGAGAACAAAGATCCCAAGTATGATTCTTCATCAAAGAAGAATACTCCTCCTCCATAGCACTGTCCCACTCAAGATGTCCTGTCGTTGCTTAAAATGTCTGAGGATCACCACAAATAGCATGACTCAAAAGGCTAGAACCTACAATATGAGACCGGGTGCGATGGGAAGTTGAAGGGTCACCAGCTAGAGATCCTACAGCCTCAACTGTAACACGAGCCCATCTAGGCATCGGTGGAGGATCCTGTGGTGGAGGTAAATGGGGATCACCAAGATCATCATCCTCATCATCCTAAAAATAAATTGGAAGGGATGAGGGAGTAGTGGTAAGTGAAGTAGACTCTGAAAGTAGGGTATCTACTACAGGAAGGTGCTCATCAAACTGGACATCCCGTCAAAATAGGACCTCTCTGGAATCAGGATCAAATAACCTATATGCCTTAACATACTCGCAGTAGCCAACAAAAATGAGGTGTTGGCTCTTCTGCTCCATTTATCTCCTCTGAGCATCAGGAACAAATGCCCATGCTTCACTACCAAAAACTTGGAATGAAGATATATTAGGCTTGACATGAGACCAAGCCTCCTCAGGAGTCATATGTCGAACTACCTTGTGGGCATCTAATTCTAAATATAGTTGGCACAATTGACTACCTCTGCCCAAAAAGATGAATCCATGGACCTGGACTATATCATACAATTAGCCATCTCCTGAAGTGTTTTGTTCTTTCTCTCTGCCAGTCCATTCTACTGAGGGGTGTAGGGCACTGAAAAATGATGCTAAAGACCATGTTCAGAGAAAAAATCACTAAAATCTTGGTTCACATACTCCCCCCATTTTTTGTGTGTATCCGCTGAATAGAAAGACCAAATTGCTTCTCCACAAATGTCTTAAAGACTCGAAGTGAATCAAAGACATCAGACTTGTACTTCAAAAAGTACACACATGTGCACCTGGAGAAGTCATCAATGAAAGTAAGCACATATCTGGCACCAGAAAAAGGAGTAGGAAATGACATGAGGTCACTATGAATCAACTCCAATGGTGCCAAAGCACGAGTAGCTTGTCCCTGAGGAAAAGGATCCCTATGTTTTTTGCCAAGAACACAACCCTGACAAACACCATCAGTGCAAGAAATCTAAGGAAGCCCAAGAACAAGTGCCTATGTGCTCATCTACTGAAGATATCTATAATTGACATGGCCCAAACACTCATGCCAAAGTCTACTCACTAAATCTACATGTGCTATAAGACAGGAACATGTACCATCAAAAGGCTCAAATCCATCAAATCGGTATAGGTGGGATGCAGATTCAACACTCCCAGTAGCCACAATCAAATCAGAATCATGTAAGTCCCTAATAATGACATCATGTGGTGAGAAATCCACTATCTTACCAGAGCTAGAGTGGAAAATATGATAGATGGACAATAGGTCTGTCGAGATGTCAGGGACAAACAAAACATCCTGAAGAGAACCCCCAACCAATGCAACAGAACCAGAACCCAAAACTAAAAGATGTGATGATTTCCCAACAACAATTTGTGAATTAGCACAAGGAGCAAGTGAGGTGACCAACTGCTGAGTGTGAGTCATGTGGTGAGAGGCACCGAAATCCAAAATCTAGGTGGGCCCAGAAGTCATTGCTTGTGCAGTAAGAGCATGACCTTTCCCTATAGGGGAGGATGCAGACTAAGGAGAAGAAATGGGATGCTCCTACATGGCTTCCTCTAAAGCCTCCAAATGTTTCCAACACCTAGAAATGGGATGTCTATCCTTGCCACAAAAACTAGAGGTCTCAAATGATTTCTTCTTAGTCTTGGAGGTAGAATCAGTAGACTTCGAAGAAGATTTACCCTTGGAAGGGTTTGCTGGAGGTTTTGAATCATTTTTCTATGTAGGTTTGGAAGAATACTCACTACCTGCTGAATCTATCTTTGGTTTGGCTTTCTATTTTGGTTTCCCTTGTGAAGAGTGAGCAACCAATGCTTGGCTTGAAGAGTCAAAAGCATCCATCTATTGGATCTTTTCCTTTTCCCATGTCAACCGATCACAAAATGTCTCAAATGAAGGCATGGTGTGTCTGGCACCCAAAGAATCCATAATGGAGTAGAAAGTGGAAGAAAATATCTGATACTATCCTCTCAACTTTGAGAGTATCGGGAAGATACACTCATCATCTTTCTTGTTCCTCCCACATCCCTGCAAAACTGAACGCAGAGATTTGAACTTCATCAAGAAGTCCTCCATAGTGGGAAAGATGGTAGGAGTCAAAGTGGTCAACTCTACATCAAGATGTAGTACCCAAAACCCATTCACTGTGCCAAACAAATCTGAAAACTTGCCTCAAATAGCCCAAGGAGTGGTCAAACCATCCAGGTGAAACATGAGACTATCGAAGATGTTTAATGCAATCAAGATGTTTAATGCAATCAAGCCCATGGCTTCATCCATTTTGTTTCTATGCTGAAGAACCTCAAAAGGGCACTGCAAGACACGTTGGTGCTCATCCAGACATGACCATAAGCCACGTGACATAAGTAGCCTAGTCATGTGTGCTTTCCAGGTGTGATAGTTATGAGGTGTCAGTCGGGCCACACAGGGGTCTGACATTGAGAGAAGAAGACAGAAGTAAAAGGGTCTTTTCTGAAGTAAATTATAGAAAGGAAAATGCACCCCCCACAGTGTATAATTCTATCCCTTGTTCACCAAAGAAACAATTATAGAAAGCAAAAAAAATTAGAAGAAAACTTGGACGCCATATGCAGAGATGGAGGAAACTGAAGCCTCTACTTTGACGCCAAAAATAGGAACTCAAAGGGATAAATCATAAAATAAAACTAGCATCATCGTCTCCGGCTTGGAAAGATATTTTTAACAATATTTTGTTTTTCAAAAACGGACACCGTATGCAAAAGATATGACCAAAAAACCAACAACACCTCCAAAAAAGAGCTCTGTGGAAAAAACTAGAGATGACAAAAAATTTGACGGTCAAACGACCGTCACCCGTCCACGACAAAAAAATTGATGGCCATATGGCCGTCAGATGACTATCTACCAGAAAAATTTACCGGTCGCTGGAAAAAATGCGAGGTCGTCAGAAAAACTAGGACGGCCAGAAAGTGATGTCACTTCCCGATGGGTGATGTCACTGGTGGCGGCCGGGAGGTGTGAGGCACACTGGCTAGCGAAGGTGGCAGCTGGGTGGCACTATGCCGGTGGCAGCTACCAGGCAGCATGCTGGTGGCGCACCGACAGGGGCTGGGCCGCAGCGGCCCGCTAGCTACGCCCGAAACAAGCCCTAAACAGGCATTGTTTTGAAATTCTTTTTATTTTTTTCACCTCAAGAAGCATGTCGTACAACCTTGAGGAGCGAAAAAAATTCCCAGATGCTACTGAGGCCAAATATGGCTAATTTTATATGAAAAGTTGATCTCCCGGGCCTTCTGAGTGCAATTGCGATGTCCGTTTTGGCTCAAAGTGCTCCAGAAAAAAGTGTCTCCTCCAGATTAAAGAAAAAAACTCTAAAGAAGCTGTGGTTTTCATCTTCAAATCATGGCTTCAAGACCTCCAGACTAGGAAGCAGCAGGGAAGCTCTGATACCATGTAGGATTTGAGACAGACAAATCCACAGTTCGCCAAGAACCCCTGCATGAAAATGACCTGTTACAGGAAGGAATCTGAAGAGACAAAAAACAAAGCTTGGAAAATCTCAAACAGTGTGAGAGAAATTCTATTCCAAGATGATTCAACAAATAATTACAAGAGTTCAACCTATAAGGTGAACGAAACCCTAAAAAGGTAAAAAGCTAGGTTGCGCATAATAATTAATATAAATATTAATTATATGCACCTAAGAGACAGCTTAAGTAAAATAGAGTAATAAACAAGTTAAATAATTAAATCAAAGTGATCTAATTAATAAGTGAAGACATAATTACTCTAACAATAAACACTTATTGACAATTTGTAACCACCAAATAAAACCCAGTCAGGTCACTCTACTTTTCAAGTCATATCATGGATAATAGTGTGTTCTCTTGCATCAAAAGTGTGAATGCCTCCTTAAAAACCAATTAAAATATCACAAAATCAATTCAAAATAAGTAATGATTAAAAATTGATCAATTCTCTATATTGAACATTAGGATAGAATATAGACGTGTTAGGCGAAAGGGCAGAGAAACTTTGCATTATATTCCAGAGAACAAATGTGACTTGGAACAATTAAAATCCTCTTTGAACAAATGTGACTTGGAACAATTAAAATCCTCTTTCAATGGTCTTGACAATGTTCCATCCATCTTTTCCTAATTGTATCTATAATGTATCTGGATTTTTGAATGACTTAGATCACTGCTTTACATTTAGACTTTTATCATCTGTTTGTAAGAAATAAATATGGTGTATTTGCTTTTGGAAAATATGGATACAGGGAAACAAGTTTAATCTTCTATTTTCTTTATCACTGTTATTTTAATCTTCTATTATCTAGATCATTGTGTGAGTTTTTCAGCAAAATTTCGCATCATTTTATGTAATTTGATCTTGCCTACTGATGTTAACTTATGTTTGGGTATGTTATGTCACTTGTCAGCCCTCTTTTTATATGCATCAACTTACATTCTAATCTCTGGTAATTAAAACCACCTTATTTGATTCCTAACAATTGGAACTTGCTCTCTTCTACAGCTTCATAGTACCTACTCGCAATGACGTCACAAATGATGTTCATTGATACTAATATTCCATTTCCTTATTAGTTCGACTGCAATTCAAAACTACGGATTTTTTTTGTTCGTCCAACAAATACTACAGCCCATCAATATTTTACATTCAAATCAACCCCAATGAATTCTATAATATACCAGATTTCTGTGTGCAATTCATCAATTTTGTTGAACGACACTTGATTACACTTTATTTTATTATGTTAAGTTTTGATTATGCTTCCAATGCAAAGCCCTATCGACTATCCCTTGCACCCTCTTTTGGTGCAAGTGCTAGTTTTAATATCAATTGAGAATGGATAATTAAAATAATACTCAATTAAAGAAGACATTTGATACCATTAAACACTACAAGTTTCATTCCAAAGCATAGCTAATATTGCTGCTAAGCAATTGATATAAATGCAAAGAAGTCCTTATTGCTCCATAATGTACGCCCTAATAATAGAAGATGATGTCTTTAATTAATAAATTTTGCACATAAGAAAACATATCATGCAATGACTTTCATGTTAGAAGGGTGTATCAACCTTACACAACACTAAAATATAATTTTTGGACTATAAAAATCAATTTGGTCACAAAAATTCAGAATTTAACTAGCTAAATTAAGGGAAAGCATATTTTCTTTAAACTTTTTTTCCATATTAGGTTCTCTTAAGCATAAGTCATTTTAATTGCTTCTGTCTCTTTTCATTTATTAGATAATATCTTGAAGTTTGTTTTTCTTCTTTGTTTTTTGTTTCTTGTCTTATTAATTTACTTTTCTATTGCTTGCTAGCTTGCCCTTCCTTTTTTTTTTTCCCTTTTTCCTTATTTTATTCCCTTCTTTTTCCCTTTTTGTGTTCTTTTCTGGTGAACTTTGAGTTCTTTTGCTTTCATTTTTCCTCTCTAATTTTGTTTGGTCTAGCTTGAGCTCTTGTTAATATTTAATTAACTTTTGATTACCTCTTTTTCTTTTTATATTATCTTTGCTAATATAAATGTATTTATTAATTTTTCCCCTTACAACCGTCTCATTTTTTTGTGTGTTGATATTGTGGCAACTGATCATGTAGTGGGTGTTGATATTGTGGCGACTTCTCATCTAGTTGTCAGTAGGTGAGGGTCGATAGCCCCAAAGCACCAAAAAAAATTTGTGCTTTTTCGGGAAAAAGATTTACTTTTTTGAGAAACAGAAGACCGACATTGTAAAACCCTAAAATGGCCGATTTTAGTGGTTGCCCTAAAACGCATGTTATAAGTAGCTGAGATGCATAATGCATTGTAATGTTGGTGTACTATTTTTGTTGGATAATAAGAAAGGTTGGACGGCTGTGTAGGTGGACATAGCCTAGGTTTTTGGGTGAACCACGTTAAATCTATGTGTTATCTGTGTTAAGTTTTATTCTTCTATTGTTTTATGCATATAACTGTTTATTCTTATATTGTTCCAGATTTGTCAAACCCTAACATTGTGGACAACCTCTTCTTTCCCCTCTTCCTTTCCCACATCTTTTTTATTCTCCCTCGGTCTGCACCAATATTTGTTTTCATTCCTTGAGCTTTCTATCACGTAATGAAAGATCTTAAAGTGTGATCTGAAATGCCAATGTAAAAAACTACACACAACCACTTCTACAAATAAAAAAAAGAAATTCTATGGATTGTAGAAATTTTTTATCTTCAACTCAATTGGGTTACAATGCTAAAGAGCTCTCTAAAGTCTTTAATTTAAAAAAGGTTTCAATCATATCTCAAATCAAAGGTTATGGTCTTTAGAATTCAAGTCACTCTATTAAAAATGTAAGAACATCTACAACATATAATATATCTACAAGGAATAATTTTTTTTAGTTAAAGTCATTTCTAAATTAAATTATGTTCAAGTAGTTGATTCAAAAAGCTTCTAACACAGAATTATTTAACATTTAAACTAGGATAGGTGTTAGAGTATATGCTAGGGTTTGGATCACTTGTTTTGTAGGTACATGTAAAGTCAATTTTCTAGAGATTATATGAAACATGAGGAAAAATCCAGAAAGAAAGAGCATGGACATAACCCCCATGACCTAATTCATTTTAAAAATTCACCTCTCCTAATTCTAGCCCCAATGAATCTACAAATAACCCCAATTTTTCCAAAAATCCTAAATCTGACTCTAAGTGGACAAAGGAGAAAGCAAGAGCATGGAAATATCTTAGCACATCCATTTCTAGAGGAAACTACAAAAAAATCATTATTGAAGGGAATTTCAATGCCAAATTGATTCTATCAGAGAAAAGTGGGGCTTTTAACTGAATCACTAGAACTATCAAGTACTTTAGGATGTTTGTGGAAGATGCAAAAGTTATTAACTGTATTCCCAAGAACATAATTTTTACCTGGAATAAATAGACGAATTGGCTCCACCTATATTTTAAAAAGGCTTGATAGTTTAATTGTAAGAAAGTTCTGGATCGAATCAAAGGTCAATATTTCAACTTTGATATTGCCTTTATCTGTCTCAGACCACTTCCCAGTTCAGCTGAATATTGAATAGAATCAATCAATTAGTGAAGGCTACTTCAAAATTGAGAGTATGTGGCGAAGGGAAAATTCTCTAGTGGCTAATCTGGAATAATGGTGGGCAGAGAGAAACATGTACAATGACACAGTAAGTTACTCTTTTGTTACAAGATTACAGTTTATAAAAAAATGAAGATATGGAATAAGGAAGTGTTCAAGAATATTTTTGAAGAAAAAAATATGGTGGAAGAGGCGTTGAAACTCTTGAATGAGAAAGTAAATAAGTTCAACATGTTTAGAGAAGATTACTTAAAGAAAAAAAAATCGTTAAGTTGAAGCATTCTAAGTTATTATTAAGAGAGGATATATTTTGGAAAGATAAGGCCAGAGAAAACTGGATCAAAGAAGGTGACTCAAATAATAAAAAAATTCATGCATCCATGAAAGAAAGGAAAATGTACAATGACATTGATAGTATCAGGGTGGAGGATGGATCTCTCTACAAAATTATAAGAATGTTTTGGGCAATTTGGTGATGGAGTTCTTTACGAATTTATTAGGGCAGGACCTTCAATAGCAGAGTTCAGTTCATGGGAGGATTTCTTGAATCCCATTCAAAATTTGATGTTAGAGGCAGATGCTATTGGAAATTGTTTCAATGGAGGAAATTAAGAACACTATTTTCCAAATTCATCCTATAAGAAAACCATAGGACCAGACGGTTTCACGACCAAGTTTTATCAATAATATTGGTACTTTACGGGTAATGATATTCATCGATTGGTTGAGGAAGTAAGGAAAAGTGGGTAATTTTTTAAGGAAATAAATAATATAGTGATTGTGCTTATTCCAAAGAAATCAAATTGTTAATCATTTACAGACTATCACTTGATCTCTCTTTGTAACATAATTTATAAAATTATTACCAAAGCTATTGCCAATAGGTTAAAAAATACACTAGGAAGTTTGATCCCTGAAGAAAAAAATGATTTTACTCTAGGTAGAGAAATTGCAGATAGAATTCTCATGGTCATGGAAATGATACATCCGATCACTTGAAACAAATTGAGAGGTATGATGCTTAAACAAGATATAAAAAGGGCATATGACATAGTAAGTTGGAATTTTATTTTTAAGATTCTAGAATATTTTGGTTTTAATAAAAAATGGATCAATGTTATCACATCTTGTATATCTACACCAAGATTCTCTATCTTGGTCAATAGTTCTTTGTTTTTCTTTTTGAAGGTAGGAATGACCTGTTACCAAAATTCCTCACCATGGATGCAATTTAGTTAAAAATAGGTAGAAAGCATGTGGATTAAATGTGTTCCTATGAGATTTTGAGCCCAGTGTGCCTTAACAAGACCTAATACAGTTTTTAAGAGAGATTTCATGGTGTCCTTAGTGTTTATTAAAGAAGTATGGTCGGGTAGAACATAGAGAAAATGGTTAAAGTGCGCGTTGGGCATACAGAGTAGAGAAAAACCTAAAAAGACTTATCCAACATTCATTGTGTGGGGAAAACATAAGTCACTTTTATATCCCAGCGTGCAAGCAATAGGTTGCCAAAGGCAAGTGCCTTTCAGAAGACCAACTACACGCGAGGAAGTCACATGGGAAACATCTGGCAGAAAGAGAATATTTTGTGAGCCCAAGTAAAGCGAAGGAGGAAAGGTGGTCACAGTTCCTGATATCCCGATCTGACATACCAAGGAGAGAAAAAGATCACAAGATAACGAGGCAACAGTGTGTGGCCTAGAAGAGAAGAAAGACGAAGAGTATGTCCAAAGAGACAGGTGTTAGCAGTTCATGATCCCACGGTATGTCACATAGAGGAGATAGAGAGACCGTTGGATAATGAGAGAGTGCTACCTAGCAAGGTGGGCTCGGAGGCAGATCGACCCAAGGTGATAAAGTAATAAAATAGGAGAGTGATATGTGGAGGCTGAGAAGTTCTCAAAAGGATCAAAGGGAGAGACTAAGAATAGACAGATCCAATGATGGTTGTAATCGTGCCGAGGAGTGTGCACAATAGATAAAACCCATGAGATTATGAGATGCAATGACGTATCCAAGGCCAAGGAAGGGTCAAAGTAGTGGTAAGAAGGATAAATGGGGCCTACGCTATATATCAACTGTTACCATGTAGTAAAAGGTGGGGTTGAGATGGTCTTAAAGTATGCAGTTGGCATAAACGTAGATTTTACTGCCACATCACAGTCAAAAGGTGGCTGACTAAGTTATAAAGGTCATTTTAACTTTCGTTAAAATGATAGTGAAGGTGGAAGTCTTGTGCGTGCATGCAAGGGATTTTGAGGGTTTCCACCAAAGTTCTATTAAGTTCAAACTCTCTCTTTTTGCATGATAGTCATAAAAGGGTTTAACACTGATTTTTAAATAAGTTGATGGCAGCTCAACTCTAGTTTAAAACGTGTTCTAATTTTGGGCATGGAAAGGTGGAGCGGGCCTTTCTCAAAACTAGCTCTAATTCCACCCACATTCACATCCTCAGGAATTTTGAAAGGCTTGGTGGGAGTGCCACTCTCCACCACCCACCATTTCCACCTCAGAATTCCCATGTCTTGGGAGTACTTCTCTCCACGTATCACCATACACTGCTCCTTGACCATTTCCAGTTTATATCTTCTTTCCTCAATCCTGCGTAACACATACTCAGGTGGGATGAGATGAAAATAGAAGGAACTATATTTTGTATGATTGTAAATGATGTGTGTGTGTGTGTGTGTGTGTGTGTGTGTGTGAGAGAGAGAGAGAGAGAGAGAGAGAGAGAGAGAGAACCTCCACTAAAGGTGGCTATTCTCTGCAAGTTGTGATTCATATGCTACTCACTGCCAAATTTAACTCCATTGAAATTGGTTTGATAAAACCACGTACACTAGTACATTTGACCCACATTTCTGACCAAGCATTAAATTTTTTTTGCTTGGTCGGATTATAGAAGGAAATTTTTTATTTTTTAAATGCACACCTGTGTTCATCAGAATTACAATGAACACAGGCATAACTTTAAAAAAAAATTATATATCTATTCATTATGTTTCCCCATCTATTCATTATGTTTCTCCAATATAGAGCAGTAGTCTTACGCACAGACCACAGAGGGCACAAAAAATGAAGGTGATAGAGGGCATAAAATAATGAGGGATATTGAAGTGAGGGCACAAAACAATAACCAAAAGCTTTAATAGCACCATTGCAACATGGGATATTGAAGTGAGGGCTCGTAGGTAAGACACGATCAAAGATATTGGCCTTGAATGCAATGTCCTTTTCATACTGTCTTTATTCTTGAGCTAGGAAATATCAAAAAAATAAAGTTATTCCAAAATGTATTTATCAATATCATTGCTTTGCTGGATAGAAATCAGAAATTTTTTAGTTTGGTTATGATTGTTGTATAGAAATTAGAAACATTTTGCAGGGTTTGCTTTCTGTTATGATTATTGGATATATTGTTGGTTATGATTGCTGGATATATTCTATTATTTTCTTAGTTGGCATGATTACACCGGCCTTGGACAAGCTTGGATTCTCATTCTAGGAGTGACTAGAAGACTGGGCCACAACATGGAGAGGTATTGTGAGAAAAGGTCACAGGATCACTAGCTAGAGATGCAACCTTGAAGAGTGGTAGGAGGCGAAAGTGGTGGAATCAAATCATAGTTTGAAGCATCCTCCAATGCGCATTTATCCTTATGAGATAAAAAGGTGGAGTACGTAGAGAAAAAGAAGAAGAGGTTGTCAAATCAACTATGGAAAAGACTCATAAAAGTAGACATCTCTACAAAAGAAGACACCTCTTATGGTAGAATCAAAGTTTTAAACAATCGATAAGCCTTCACATCCTCATAATAGCCATAAAAATGAATGGTCAAATCTTGTTCTCCATTGCCTTATAATGTTTAGGGCTTAGAGACAAAGAAAATTTCTTTCGTTCTATTTTCTATGTGTGGATGACCAGTGATATTTGAAGGATTCATCCTAAAACATCAAAATGAACACTTGAAACACTGGCAAAACACTTGAGAATAAAAGAGTTTTGTATCTAGTCTATAGAATTTTGTATCCTATCTCTGTTTTCTTGTATCTGGGAATAATTATCATTTTCACTCTTTATTTCATTGTATTTAGGAAGAAAGTTTTTATCTGGTCTCTCTTTCATCATATTTTGAGGGAATCTACGTACACTTTATTTATTTTATCGTATTTGGTAAATAAATTGTGTTGTATCTAGTTCTTCAAATTTGGGATAGAGGCTATATCTGTACACTTTTGGATAACTTTGTTTGTTGTTCCAAATACTCTTTTTCAAGTACTTCTAGGTTCTATAATCACAGTCCTCATAATCAGTCCATAAGACCCTATTATTATCACAAATGATCCCATTTCTCATTGCTTCAACAACATTCTTATTGCATTAATTTGTCAAAACAATCCTTCTATCTGGTTTTTAGAGGACAACATAACAAACAATCTACCCTTCATCCAAGACCTCTAAAAATAACATCATTCAATCATCTTCATCATTTCAAACATAGATAAATTCTTGCATGAATTCATCAAAGTTGGAACACTAGCAATTGATTTTCATTGTATCAGACCTTGGATCATTCTATTTTCATGACTATTTAGACCAAGAGATCTCATCATTTTCAACAACAACTAGATCCTAAGAAAAAAGATCTCTCCCGCATAGTGGACACGTTGAACCAAGAACAAACATACACACAAGAGACTACATGCCCTCATTAAACAACTAGACAAGAGAATCAAAATAATCATAACATGGATAAAAATGAAAATTCTTGGGCTAGATTCCATGGTAATAACAGCAATGAAGGAGAAGTGTATGATTAACATTTAAAGATACCACCAAGATGAGAGGTTTCAAAAGATCATGGAAAAAGTCCTTATTTCTAATAAAGAGAATTATTTTATTAACCTAGCCTACATGGGAGTCAAACTTCCATAAGACTTTGATGTAGATCAGCTTAAGGCACAAGAATATGAGAACCCTATCACAACCCTCAGCAAGAAAATTGAGTCTTTGCAATAACAAATCCAAGATGTGAAGAAAGAAAAGGACACGTCATCCAAAAATTACTCATTAGAATCAATTTCTCCTTTTCCATTTGATCGTGATCTATACTTGCCTCTGTTTCCTTCAAACATAGAGATGCCTAAGTATGAAAAATATATGGGAACTACTGACCTCCAAGATCATGTTAGGGAATTTTTCACCTTTAGCATGGAATTTATTCATTACCAGACTTACCGTATGCGGTTTTTTGCTAGAAGCATAGGTCGTTAACCCATAGATTGGTTCTCCAAGTTACCCCCAGGCATCAAATATTTTGAGGAGTTAATCAATAAGTTCATTCATAATACTCCTAAAACATTCAACATTGTGTAGCCATGTTAGAAACATGCAATACCAAGTAATGAAATGGTGAAACATTTATCACATTTCTTCAAAGGTGGAGGAGAATCTTTTCAAGATATCCTAGATTTATACCTAAAAGTGAAAAGATGGATATCTTCATCAATAATATAGTTCTGGAAATGAATTTTCCTCTTCAATTACAATGTCCCCTATATTTGACAAAATGATTGAGAGTGCAACAAAGATTGAAGATGCCTTGGTTAAAAGGGGAGAAATCAAATTCTACAAAGACACTAAGGAATTCTCTAATGGTTCTAACAACAATAATGAAAAAAGACATTTTTTTAATAAAAACAAAAATGTGGTAAATAACATAGTGGTTGATGCTCAAAATATTAAACCAAAGAAACCCATCTTTAATCTTTCAAATAACACATCAACTAACACTTCTAATGGTGCACCCAAGGCTAATCAAAATCACCTTGCATGTTTGGTCCTAAAATAAAATTCATTCCCTTATTTTTATCCTTGCACTAGTCATCTAGTATATATGCCCAAGCTCACTACCAATATCTTGAAGAAGGAGACATTAGGATTGATATTGGACCAAGCCTCCTTTGGGGTGATATTCAGAATTACTGTGGAAATGTAGTTCTAAATATAGTTGGCACATTTGATTGCCTCAGCTCAAAATAATGGAACCATAGATTGAGTCTGAAGCATGATATTGGCCATCTCCTTAGTGATTTGTTCTTGTGTCTAGAAAATTCATTCTATTGAGGAGTAAAAGGAATCAAATACTGACGATGAATGTCATGGTGAATGCAATAGTTTTGAAATGTCTAGTTCACATATCCTCCCCATTATTTGTATGTAGCTGCTGAGTAGAACCTAATCGCCTCTCCTTGAATATCCTAAATGTTCTCAAAGAGGAAATGGCATCACTCTAGAGAAGGCTTGTTCCAATATCAAGCATGATATGTCCTTCTTCAAGGTATTTGGTAGTGAGGTTTGAGCATTCATACAGGATACCTATGATTCGGAGGATACTTTAGAATATGGTTATGTACAACTACCTCCTACTCCTCCACTTTAGTCTCCTACCATTCATGTTTTGCCTTGGTGGGTTTGCAATACTATTCATAGGGATAGATCTTTAGCTAGTGATCCTATGAATTCTTATCACACTCACTCTTACTCTTTTGGCACCAATCATTGACATGTCTATTGATTCATGTGTTACATCTATTGACTCATAGAGTTTTTCAAAGGCTTCAAACATCATTGATTTGGTATTATTGAAGTCCATTGAGTTGTGTTTCCTTTAGGTACCACTGATTTGTAACTTTTATAATTAGTTTGTTTGTCTCTACTAAATCAAAAGCTTTGATTTGAAGTATTGGAAAATCATCTAACAGAATGACATCTAATGAAATAGTTGGGAAAGAAAGTACTTATCATTCTATCTTCATTAAGAGTAGCGATGAATGTCGAATGAGTACTTCATATTTTTTTCCACTTTTGCCAATGAACTTATACATACTCAAAATAAGTGTAAACATGAAAAACAGATCCAAAAATATTTAAACAATTATCAAGAAAGTGAATGAATCTTGGTTCAGGATTTACCCATAATTTTTCATTAAAAACTAAGACGCTACCAATCAAATTAGACTATGTTTATGAAGTCGAGCTAGCTAACTTGGGTACTATTCATAAGTGGGATACCCTCAAGATCACCATCAAAGATAAACCAAATAGTATATAAATTACTTCAGAAGATTGCCAGTGATGAGATCCTAATATCCAAAGTATTGTTTTCTTGAAATACAAATGGGAACTTGGAACCGAGACCGAGACAATTTAACCATAATCTGAATATTCTAGCTTAAGAAGTTAATCAGAAAATGCAGCAATTGTTGCGCAATATAGACCAAGGAAAATATGAAGGAAGAACCTCAAACATGATTTGAGGGCAAATTTAGACCATTGTTAAATCAATAAAATGATGTTTTAAAAGTTGAATTGCTACTTCGAATATCAGCTTAAAGAATAGATAAGCAGAATGAAGTTTTTTTAATACAGGTTCAAAGTAGAAATATAATGATCATAAAAACAATATTACAATCAAAATTTTCTTGTTGTTTGATTTATTGGACTTTGAAACAAACATAGAAATAGTATATTTTTGCACATCAAACTGCCAAACAAGAAAAAAGAGAGGATTTAGTTACCATCCTCCATTTATGTCAACTTTATCGTCTATAATAACTCTAAGAACATAAGTGAACATTTTATAGTTGTTGTGGATGTATACATAAGCACAAATGAAATTTGAATCTAAACATAAGGAAAAAAACTCATATCAAGGAAAGTCTAAAAATTAATTTGTTATCTACGAATGAGGTCCTATGTCATCTCCTGTACCATTCATCTATTTAATTCTCATAGTCTATTCTTCAACCTTTGTCTCAAAATTAGCCATGTGTTCTTGACAAGGAAGAGAAAGAGATTTTAAACATTGATTGTTAGGTTCCATCTGAATGGTGGCTTTGATAACTGCTTATGGGAAATGAGTTCGACAATATCCAAGTTTCTAGATTGTACACCATATTAGTTGAAGTGAATCCCCTAATTGTCAAGGAAATTAAAAAAAAGTAAATGTGTGAAGCATTTTTCTATAGCCCCTTGCTAAAACCATGGCAACACCTTAATTTTAAGTTTCTTCTCCAACCCCTCCAAGATGGAAACCATATCAGGTAGAGCTTTAGCATTTGCATTCACCACATCTTGCCGGTATTTGATAGCCCTTTATAAATTCTCATCTTCCAAAGCTTCTAAATCACTACAACTAGCTGATTGAGATGTGAACCTTGACTTTACTCATGTTACAACCCAAATTCACAATCCTTTTTATGTGGGGGATTTCTATGCTATATATAATAATCCACTAATGGATGATCCTATCTTCCCTTTCTCCTTTTTATGTGCCTGCTATATTGTTTTCACCAATGTTTTTATTGAAATAAGAGGGTTAAAGTTTTCTGAACAATGTCATTGATCATATCCATGACCTTCCCCAAATTAGAATGCTTGTTTAAAACATTATAGTTGTTTTTTCTGCATTCCAAAGGGATTATTGGTTGTGTTTCTCATGAATTTATCCCTTTGCATTTGCATTGGCAGGGTTTAAATAAAATTCCCCAGGACTATTGGCTCACATTCCTCTATTTCTAATTGTTTTGAGAATTATATTTAAAACAAATTGTAAAGAGTTTGACAAGAGAAAGTTGACCCATCTTGGGAGAGAAAGTATCTAAACTTACCATCCCTTACTAGATGATGTTTTTAAGGTAAGCTCCCAACCAAACATGCCTTTCTATAGAAAATAGGAGTCGTTACTCCTCTTCTTTGCATCCTTTCACCACCTGGTTTTTGAAGAAAGGAATATAAAAAGAAAGAAAATATATTAATGCCTATAAATGACCAAAAATAGATCAAGGAGACTGTAATGTACAATAGGTACAATATAAAAGAACTAGGGAAATATTTGAGGTTGAAGAGCTATTATAGTGGGAAAATATTGGCCTTGTGATCTTGTAGATGAGATTTACATTGGGGAAGGGACGTTAAAGGTTCCCAAATGTTGGGTTGAGAATTTGGGATGTTGAGGATCCTTGATTGTATAGGACTGTAAGGAAGAGAAATTTGCATTTGTCCATACACAGATTAAAAGGGTTTAAAGGGTGCTTGTAGCATAAACCTAGGGATCTCATAAAGAAAAAGGGCCAAGTACTTATAATCAAGGTAGTGGGAAAAAGTGGAAATTGTAGAAACAAATAATTTTTAGAAAACCCTAGGGTCAACAATTGAAACCCTAGTTGTGCACAAAAAACACAGAAATATATAGAGGCATAGGTGGACATGCATGTCCCAGATTTGTGTGCAGGCTGCAGGCAGAGGGCACTTAAAGTGGACGGTGTTGACTCTATTCTCCTTACACTTTATTTACTACCACATTGGGTTTCCCTTTGCCTTCTGCAATATCTAAAACACTTCTTCTTCCTTGTGTCAGCTCATAGATTTAGCCAATTATGGAGTGATTGTAGTGGAAGGATGGATTAGCCAATCTATAACAATGGTTCATTTGGAGACTATACACAATTTTAGACTGGTAGATCATGAAGACAGTTACAAGGGAATGGATTTGGTGGAATTTGTTTCCTGTCGATGCTATAATTTTTGCTTATGCTAAATTGGACATCAGAAACTTTTGGGACCATAATATTGTAAATCTCTCTCTCTCTCTCTCTCTCTCTCTCTCTCTCTCTCTCTCTCTCTCTCTCTCTCTCTCTCTCCAAAATGAACTTTCCAAGGGTTTGGGTATAGTTTTCCTTTCCCTTATGTGGGGTGAATCTTGATATATTTTTCTTCAAATTTGAGTTTTAATTTGATGAGACCCTAATTAAGACTCCATTATTTCTTGGTTTGTTATAAAAAACCTTGTTTTCAAGTTCAAAACCACATAACACTGTACTAACTTCTTTTCACACATTTTCCCCAATAACCTCCACAAACTAACTTTAACCATCAACATAAAAAAATGTCAACGACTATTTATTTCCTTTTCATTGATGGTATTGCAGGTGATAGGCCATCAAGTTTTCCTATATACTTGAATGCGGTTGAGAGGTCCTACTTTAACAACTCTAACAAGGTGACAGTTAAGGAAGTTTCCATGATTTCAATAGTGTAATTTTTTTCTTAACACTTTCAGATTAAATTTATGTTAACATTTTTTAAATCACTGTTTCATATTAGATTTTATGGTCTATAATTTCTCTTCTCTTATTTTCTTATTATGATGGTAGATCATGGGATGCGATTTGAGATCATTTTAGAACCTATATACTTCCATTTGTGGTCATGGCTTGAACATTTAAACCTTCATCTTTATGCACACATTGCCTTAAGAGCGTAAGAAATCTTTAGAAAATAGCCTTACATGATGATTTTCCCCGATTTTGATTAGGCACCTGGCTTCCCCTTTCAAACCCTTTTGTATATATTTTTCTCAAATGTGACAGGCCAATCTAAATATCTTCTAAAACTAGTGTAGATTCATGGACTAGTACAAAAACAATGAAAACCATACATTACATTATTTGTGGCATCGATATTATGACTGCTTGGTGCAAAAAAGAAATTCAAGGCCTTGTATAAATATATGGTTTCCTCTTTCATATACTGGCTGATATCTCTTATGTTTATACAATTCCTTGTATATTAAGGGTTTCTTGATAAATGTTTATCTAAAGCAATTTATACTTGTACTTTGAAAACATGGCACTCTACGTGATCCTGTAGAGTATGTATTGATCTTTTGTAATATATCACCTATGTATCTTGACACATGAGATAATTTGTTCATTATCAATGCACATGCTAATGATTTTTTTCAATACTAATGATTCTTCATTGCATGCTTTAATCCAAAAATTTTAACATTGACTATACTTGTTTTTGTTATTGATGAGAGCTTTGTACTCATTGTGATATGTATGGCTACTTGCAAGGCACTGTCACTAATATTTGACTTTCATTGGCATTGGATTTCTTTAAGAATGATCATAATTGAAGTTGCATAATTACCTTGCAGACAATTTGTTCTATCTTTGATATATGATTTGTTATGGTGGACCTTGATTTGATAGATTTACTCTTAGTCTGTTCTGTGACACCAAGTCTAACCCTTGAAATGGAGGGTTTTAAGATTGTTTTGAAATATCTCACTCAATCTTCCTTCGCTCAGACCTATCTTAAAATGAATTAGATTCATTGTACCTTAGGTTCCAATAGGTTCAAGAGTAACTCCAATTGATATCATAAGGAGACAAATGAATGATCAATAATTAAGACAATAAATTACATTGCAATCAACATTTTCATTGATTTTTGTCCTTCCAAATCATACTTCCTTTCTTTGTATCTGATATATAAATGTAGGTGCACCATCCTTTAGCACTTGGTAGCTTCACTGAGATGATATCAAAATAAAAAAGGAAACAAATTGTAGTGTTCCTAAACTATGATGGCACTCTGTCACCAATTGTTGATGATCCTGATAAGGCTTTCATGAGTAACCAAGTAATAATAATATGTTTCAACAGTTACATTAATGGATCATATATTTAGCTTGATGCTAAACAGGGTCTATTTTTAGATTCTCTCCTTTGATATAACATTTGTTGTCATGTTTAGATGTGTGATGCAGTTAAAAGTGTGGAAAAACTTTTTCCAACTGGTATAATCAGTGGAAGGTGCTTGGAAAAGGTGTGGATTGATTTTTTTTCATACTTGTGTTGTCTTGTCTCGTTCTTGGATGTTGTATTTAGTTAGATCTATAGAGTTTCCTTTCCCTCTATTATGAAATATTATGTGCAAATAGCCCAAGTGACACAAACTTATTAAGGAGTAATAGATTGCAGAAGTACTTTTGACAATGTTCAAATGTAATTGCAATGGGTTCCTAATCGTATGACACCTTTGTTTAACTATTTTCCCAGGTCATTAAATTTGTCAAGTTGGAAGAACTATACTATGTTGGTAGCCATGGAATGGACATTAAGGGGCTGAAACCAAGTTCAAAAGGCTCCATAGCCAATGACAAGGCAATTGACAAAATGGTGAGTGCAACATGATGCATTTTGTGGAGTGAAAGGGATTTCTTCAAGCATAAAGAAGAAAATAAACTATGATATTTCTAATGAACTAATGGAGATATTATACCAGATGTTGGAGCTTTATTAAATGTCAATGGATTAGCTAATAGATTCTATAATAAGTAACATCAAGCTAAAATTATTTTAGGAAGTCATTATTCACCCTAATTCTTTTTCTTTTTCTGACAAAGTAACAATGGTATATTGTACCAGCCTGCGAGTGAATATTTACCAATGATGGAAAAGGTATGAGTTAAATTTATTCCTTTTTTTTGTAGAAACTGCTCTATATCATTTGTAGAGAGGCAGAATGAAATGGTTTCTATTAGCATGTCAAATTTTAGTCTTATTGCCAAGATTTATCTTGCACTTCTTTACTTTAATCATTTACTGGAAGATGTTTATCTATAACTTAAAAGCTTGAACCAAACTCCAGAAATAGAGATCCCTTCTTCCCTGCATACACCATGCACACACTAATACATTATACCCTAAAAATTGACCAACATTTGCCACGAACCATTAAAATTATTTTTCTTTGTTAGTTTATTGAAGGAAAATTTTGATTTTTTTTTAATACATGCCCATGTTCGTCGGAATTCTGGCGAACCTGGGCATATAACTAAAAATAGGGGGTGATCGCTTTCATTGTTAATTTCATTTTTTTTAATTGTGCATTGCAGAGCAGAGGCTAAAAGGACCAAGGCATCATTGTGTAGAGGGGAGGTTGGAAGGATTTTATTGCGCGAAGAGGCCTCAGATATTTTGGAACCTCAAGTGTTGGATGCTCTTCAATCCAGTGTACAACATCTGATTCTTATTGGGCGGTCAGGATCATTACAAGTTATCACCTAGTGGTATGTCATGAGCTGGAGCACTAGTATGTATGCATGCTCCTATATGTATATTAAAATGCACATCTCTGGGTTTAGTAATAGTAATTTATGGACATCCATCAACACGCACAGGTATAGAGGGTTTCTAAACCAAGGAAATAACTAGGTAGCGAGATGCACAAACCATGGATTTGTTGAATAATATCTAGAAACTTCTATACGGGTAATGCAATTTGTAGGTGAAAACACTGCATCAAAAAAATGGATGCCATGGTAGTGATATATGGAAAACATGGAAGCTTAGGCCCAACATGTTAATTGTCTAACTCATGAAATGTTCTGTTTGACACAACCCCTCAATAAAATGTGGTCTCGGGCATTGCCATGATTGCAGCATGCATTCAAAATGGATGATTTGAAACATCTTGGGAGGCTTTCAAACAAATTGCAATCTCCAAACTAAAAATTGGAAACCGTAGGTTTTACAATAGAATCTCATCAATGAGGGAGTTGCCCTAATTTATGGTAAAATAAATGATAGAGAAAGTCGATAAAATTATCACAGGCTTAGCAATGTAGGCATGGAAGCATGATTGACAAATGCATGATTGGGAATTTCATATAGAGATCACAGTTGAGCTTCAATGGTGTTTGATATATTTTCTTTAGTTTCAAGAGCTACAAAGTGTTAGAGAAAATTCAATAGGGTTTATTGAGGAAGTTTGGTAGAGTTCATTGCACATTGGTGGGTTTTATTATTGTTGGGTGTACACTCTAGAGCCAGTCATACATCTTCAAAGGGGTTGTACATTGCTTGAGAACAAGGGTGGAATTTCTTGGAGGGTCTGATTTGAGTTTGCAGAAGTTTTTGACTAGATTTTTGGCACATTTACTACCTTCTTCTCTCCATTCTTTTGGTGTAGGTGGCTAGGGTTTGGAAATCCTCATCTATTGGTTTTGTTGTTGCTTGTCCATTATTTACCATTATGAATAACTAGGTATGTGAGTTTAATGTATGTAATTATTTTTCACCATCGAAGTATCTTCAGTTTAGATTATTTATTGTATTGCCACACTTATTTCATATTACAAGTAATTTTCTAAGCAGTGATGGTGACAATCCCCAGCACATTTAGATAGTTGCATACTCATTTTCTCATGCATATTATTGTACTAGTTAAGTAGCGATGGTGACAAACCTTCGCATATCTAGATAGTTGTAATCTCGTGTTAATTTCATATTATTATACCAATTGAGTTGCCGCAAATAACCCCCACTCATTTAATTAGTCTGTCCATGAGAGCATTTTCATATGCGGGTTTATTGTGCATGCATGTAATCTGAAGCTAACATCTAACATTAGTTATATCTTGTTTCAGTTATTTCAAAAGAAAAAAATTAGGGGTAGTCATTATAGTGGTATTAAAGCTAGTTTTCCTACTATCTTGTTGGGGTTTATCAGTTGCATGTGAGTTTGATACTCTTTCATTTCAGTTTGGAGAAGACCCAGGGTCACACATGTTGCTTCCTTTGGGTGTATGCTATATTTTGAGAGTATCTGTATGTTTGCATGCCATTTTGGAGCCTTGAATGATATGGAAATTTATTACATGTTGAGTTTGAGAATTTCCTATGAGAGCTAGTGGTTGGGAAAAAATATATCAGAGTTATGCATCTTGTCAACCTAAGAGGCTATAAATTTTAGAATTGGTTCTAAAAGTTTGCAATAATCTGTTGGTTTATTCTATTTAAAAAGATGAAGACTTTTGAGGAGAAAATACTAGAAAGGGTTGTAGAATTCAAGCAAATTTGTCAAATCTATACTGAGAGTTGGAAAAATTATGAAGGGACTTTGAATTAATTGCATAAGGAAGTGCATAAGCATATTGAATGGGTAAAGTCTCTATTTTGTGTTAAGAAGAAATCATAAAAAGGTTCTTCCAATATAAGAAATCATGATGGAAGCAAGAACAAATTATGAAGGAAAAAATTATGTTTTTTCTTGCAATGGGTCTTCGAAGCCTAATCACTTATGCACTGGTAAAATGAAAAAGA